>JAXIVJ010001023.1:52500-159156 GCA_036785665.1 Chirona hameri
GCGTATGCTTCAACAGACCATAATTTAGCAGACTTGTAAATCGTGAGGTAGAAGCAAGGTCGATTGAAATCCTGGCGGATCTTTAGATACAAATATATTATTTAATGATCGGCAAGGCAAAAAAACATTTCCTTTCGTTAGACAAAACGGTTGTGTATATCTGTGCAAAGTTAAAATTTCATCCGATTCTATCCAGTTTATGAAACACTTGTTTATGTTCCACTTCAAATTTTATGTGCGTTTCACGCATCCCTATTTGAAAGCCAGGATGAACCATATAACATATTGCGCTTTGTAATAAAAAAAAAATAGTTGGAACGGTTTCGTTAGAACGTTTGTTTTTGTTAGCGTTCGTACGTGTTGTTGGAACGTTTTTTCCCCGTATATTTTTTTTTGGATCCGTTGGAACGGTTTCGTTAAAACGTCTTTTTTGCAGCTTTCGTACATGTTGTTGGAACGTTTTTTCAGCGTTCGTAAGCGTTGTTGGAACGTTTTTTTCTCCTTATGTTTGACAATTGCAAGGGGCGAGGCCGCGTAAACACATCGGACAACTCATTTACGCCGTAGGGTTAGGTTTTATCTACGAGATGGTCTGTGGGGTCCGGGGGTGGCGACAGCCCCCCCCCCCCCCCCCGTAGGTCGCAGCGCAGCGAGCGAATGCGAGCGGAGCGTTCTAAACGTGGGCCCCTGTGGCCGTAATTGCTGTAAAGTTTAGGTCAGGTTCGATCATGTTATAACAATTTTGTCATTACAATTTGGTAAATTCAAATATTTTAATAATATATCGAACCTGACCTAACCTTTACAGCAATTACGGTCGCAGGGACCCACGTTTAGAACGCTCCCCTCGCATTCGCTCGCTGCGCGCTGCGGTCCTACGGGAAGGGGGTCTGTCAACCCCGGACCCCCGCCCTCTAGACCACCTCGTAGACAAAACCACTCTACGACGTAAATATGTTGCCCGATGTATTTACGCGGCGGGGCCGGTGGGCGGGGCCGCATTTGGGGAAACTGTTCCAACGAAACCGTTCAAACGGATCCAAAAAATATACGGGGAAAAACTGTTCCAACAACACGTACGAACGCTAAAAAAACGTTCCAACGAAACCATTCCAACGGATCCAAATATCTGCTGCTGTAGATGGATAATCTATATGCTGCTAACTTGACGCTAACTTGACGCTAACTTGACGCTAGAGACCCAAGGTCTTATGACCCTGGGTCTCTAGCGCGGATAAAGCAATGGACGGAGTGGACCTTTGTAGAGTATCGTGATTGGTGATCGTTTGTTTAACGTGAGAAAGGACGAATTTCGGTATTTTTCATTTGGTAGATTCCGAAATCATGAAAGTCAGGAGGCATTTTTGTATCAACTCTACATGCAAGCTGCCAGTTATTAGGAACAAAAAATGTGTCCTCTGTAAGATATACAAAACAATAGACTGTATATCATTTTTTTCATGGCCCATGTGAATAGGAGTTATCCAAAATGGGATGCACTGGGAATTCAAAATCATTTACAAATAACATTAAAACCAGAGATTGTGATGGATCATGCTGTTCGTCACCATATGTTACGGACATTATACGAAAATAATATATATATATATATAAGAACAGAACAGTACGAACAGTATGAATATGTTTGTATTTACCATAAATTTTCCCCTTTTTAAATAGAAAAAGTTGTTATTTCGCTTTTAAATTGAGGCACGATCAATTTGAAACCATACATGTGTCACACAAAAATGCAGATAAATAATTCAAAAGGTATACTTATTTACCTAAAACTATGCACACTAGGATATAACACGGTACAACTATTGAATGTGTTACGCATTATTGGGATACAGTCAATGCGCACGTGTGTTCCCGTGCCGTTTCATATTTCAAACCAGTTTTCGCTTTACCAGAGCGCGCCCGCTCGGTCATCGCCCAAAAGGCGTTTTACTGGTATAATATTGTGGCCTATAGCCAAGGAGTTATCATTTCGCTTTTTTTTTGGTGGGGGCGCTTTGCCCGACGGGCGTCCTGAGCCCCCCCCCCCCCCCCCCCATCCGAAAATACCTGCCGCCGCCACTGCCAGCAGATCGTACATACGTGCTAAACACGGTGAAAAGTAGATATGTATGGATCCAGTTCGCCTGTCCAGAAGTAATTGCCTTATGTAAACAAGATAGTACAAAACAATAATATAACTAATAAATGATAAACAAGTAAACAAGACCATTAAATGTATGTAATATGTAAACGGCATGGTAGTAGTGTACTACGTGACACTGAGGCCGTGGGTTTTTTAATTTTGCTTGGCTTCAATCTTCAATCAGAAGGTAGTATTCACGATTTGGACGAAGACTTTTCATATGCTCTCGATATTAGTAAATTGGATTCACTTATTTTGATCAAGCAAACAAAAAACAAGGTACGTGTTTGCAGCGCAAAAGTTTGATATCTTTGAGGTAAGCTGAATAATCTGTTTGATATTATTTCATGTTTGTTTGGGCCCAGACCATACGTTGTTCCCTGAGCCCTTTCCAACAATAACCGAGGTTGTTTGAGAATGACTACACGGAGTAGAAGACAGATCGATGTAATATGAACACTGCACGAAATATCACCGTCCTCAGATCTCACATATTTCCAGTCAGTGACCCGCGAAACATTGCATGCTCTCGCCGCTTTCACTGTATGCCATGCCCATCAATTTTCTCCAGAATCGCGACAGGCCCCCACCCTCCGACCTTCCAGCAAACCACCGTCCGGTCACCTCGGAGCCCGAACGACGGCTGGCCTCTTCGGCGAATTCGGCCGGATGTCATCACCTTTCCACGCCACCGCAGTGCATTTCTGGGAAGTCCGAACAGATTCCTGGTAACGCCACAGAAGCGACGCTTCTCCGCGATACGAGACAACAAAGGCACGGGAGAGAGCTGCGGCTGGCGTCCGATCATCGGTGGGGGCGGGGGGGGGGGGGGGGGGCTGATAAGGGGTCAGTAGCCGTGTCTCTTGTGGGAGGCACGCCCGTGTGGGGTCGGCAGCCGCAGCTCTCTCAGATGCACGTACCGCATCCAGTGGCGCCATCTCCGTGTCGTGATTGATCTGTCGTCTCCGGTGGAGCGCGGGCCTGACCAGACCCAGACCCAGACCCAGACCCACACCCAGACCCAGACACAGGCCCAGACCCAGACCCAGACCCAGACCCAGACTCAGACCCAGACCCAGACCCAGACCCAGACCCAGGCCCAGATCCAGACCCAGACCCAGACCCAGACCCAGACCCAGACCCAGACCCAGACCTAGACCCAGACCCAGACCCAGACCCAGACCCAGACCCAGACCCAGACCCAGACCCAGACCAAGACCCAGACCCAGACCCAGACCCAGACCCAGACTCAGACCCAGACCCAGACCCAGACCCAGACCCAGATCCAGACCCAGACCCAGACCCAGACCCAGACCCAGACCCAGACCCAGACCCAGACCCAGACCCAGACCCAGACCCAGACCCAGATCCAGACCCAGACCCAGACCCAGACCCAGACCCAGACCCAGACCCAGATCCAGACCCAGACCCAGCCAGACCCAGACCCAGATCCAGACCCAGACCCAGACCCAGACCCAGACCCAGACCCAGACCCAGACCCAGACCCAGACCCAGACCAGAGATCAGCCTGGACCAGTACGACGTACCCGGTCCTGGGCCTGGACCAGTACGACGTACCCGGTCCTGGGCCTGGACCAGTACGACGTACCCGGTCCTGGGCCTGGGCCAGTACGACGTACCCGGTCCTGGGCCTGGGCCAGTACGACGTACCCGGTCCTGGGCCTGGACCAGTACGACGTACCCGGTCCTGGGCCTGGGCCAGTACGACGTACCCGGTCCTGGGCCTGTCCCTAGGCCCGTGACCTCTGCCCTTTCCCTTTGACCGCACTTCTGTCAGTTTGGAGGTTTACCAAAGCGCCCATCCGGCTTTGGGGAGTCGCGTTATGATTTTTTAAAACCTTTGAGTAACAACATGTGCCGCGTGGGCAGGATCTAGACTGCAGCTTCGGAAGGATTATACTATGTGCACATGCACAATGGATATGTCAAAAACCTGAAGTGTCAAATGCAAATTGCCACCTAAATCCCAATGGTTTGTCACAGCTTAGTAAACTTCCACTTGACAATACATACACGGGCTCTGCATAAGTCCAGAGAGCAAGTCGACGCCGTTGCACATCATTCCTATGAACGGAATAATCTGAATTGGTTGTCGCCAGGGAGTACCCATTCAAACTATGCCAGACGCGCTCATTGAACATTGATCCGTTAAGCCGCAGCTTTACTCGTGTGACACTCGTGTGACGTCACTGTGCAGTTATCTCCGAGCAGAGCTGGTAACTTTCCGCTGAACTTCGCTATCAATGGCAAAAACAAATACCGCAATCATGGCGAGAATAATATTATTTTCCTATAAGCGCATTCTATCTTTGAAGGTAGGTGTTCCGGTTAAGCTTCTTACTTTGGTCTTACACAGCTCGAACGCACGTTTTACGTCATTCGAGTGGCTCTGATCATAAGCTTATATAGAGCACGTTTTCCAAGAAATGCCTCTCGCGCTCTACTACCAGACAAGAGCACCTACTATTTTGCGTAAGGTGGCGAGAGTAGTGCGAAAGTGTGCCAGCTGGTAGCAGCTTGGAGTCTGTAACCAACCTGTCTCGCAGCTTTGGTTAGGTTAATCGCCTTCAGCCAACGCTTTATAGCTCACTGTCATTATTGAAGAATTTCCACATTCCTATAGCGCCTAGCTCTTTCATTCACAATGCCGTATTATATAGCTTCCAGCCTTGAGCCAAACGTCGTCAGCACATAGGTTAGGGAACACATTCATCAAATCCTCGTTAAACACTTGACAACAAATCATGTTTCAGCGCTTTATTTGTTTCATTTCGCCAGCTGGCACGAAGTGACCCTGAACCAAAATAAGACACTTTCTCAAAGTCGATATACAGGCCGCATATGCCGGACTGCTTGTGGGTCGGACAAGCAAGTGGCGGGTATCTCACTCCCTCCAATCACAGAGGATGAAGAAATAACGATGCAGTTCCACCTCATCTATCGGACTTTGGATCTGACGACGGAGCGGGCGCCTCTCTCAGCCCATGATCAGAATCACGGCGCTTGGAACGCCGCCTGCAGGTGGACAGGACTCTCGGGACAGGACTGCAGGACAGGTGGACAGGCTCGTCACGGAAGGTCGTCTGGGCCGGCCACCGGCGGGACAGGCTGTGTCCGTGTCCGCAGACCACGTGACCGGCGTGGCAGGTCCCCCGAGACAGACGTGCTGCACCGAGAGACAGAGCGCTGATTGGCTGAGACGCCGACGACAGGTGTTCTCCCATGGACCGGCCGTCGTCGCCTGACATGGGAAAAACTGCAGACCGATATCTGATCCGACGCAAATGTGATCCGACTGAGGACTGGCATATTTCACCCGAGCGTATGTTAAGAAGGACCGCGCCTGGTGATATGGAGCCGAATATGGCATATCTGTCATAATCAACATCCGCTTACGGTTGATTGCTGTTTGGATTAGCATTGAGAAGAGACAGCACTAGTATCAGTCCTGTTAGCGCAATTATCGTGCCTAGGACCTTGTTCGGAGCTACTTGACTCACAGAATAGCCAGGAAAAGCCGAAGCAGGTGGTTTCCAATATGTCCATTTACTGGCAGAGTCGGCATCTGCAATTTAATAGTTTCAATGATGCATTTTTAAGAAGAGTTGTCTATATTCATTCTATATTTCATAGTTCGTTAGATATAAGTGTGTTGTTTCTCTCCGATGGAGGTATATGGCTCTATATACTATATCATATCCCTGAAATCTGATCAACTTAGTAGCAGAATGCTTGGCGACATGGTGTATTACGATGTAGAAACTGTACCTATTTAAATGCAGACTGCCATTAGCCTCCACGCAGTAAAAAAGCCCCTCTCCTAGCTAGCTCAAATACTAAAAGGGCTAGAAAGACGCAGAAAAAAATCGTTCGAAAGTTCTCGATACGGCGATTCGAAGTCACTTGGGTTATTAATGGGCTCAGGTCAATATCGAGGTCACGAGTGGTCATCAAAAGAAAACAAATTATAAGTATAGGACTTCGCTCCAGAAACCCCCAAATATCTCGGGAACTATGATAGCTAAGAACGAACATAAAACACAATGGATAGCTCATGCAAAATCCAATTGCCATTGTTGTACTTAAATTTAAGGTCCGGTCAATAGTTAAGGCCCCAGAGGTCACTAGAGGTAATGAGGGAATTTTTACCAAAAAGTATTTCATCAATTGGTTGGACATGTAGCTTTGTATTGGTTGGACATATAGCAGTATTTTTAGCACCATCGTATTTTTACCGTCAAGGCGCTTCAAAACATTTTAATGGTTTCCAGGTTAAAACAACTTCAAAATTTTACCTCAGGTCAAGGTCATTTGTTGACCCAGGTAGGTCATGTTACATAGGGAGCGACGCGACGCGACGAGCAAACACAGTGGTGTTATTTTCACGTCTTTATCTGTGTTCTATCAAGAGTTATTGGCAAAAATGCACTGGTGATCTGAGATGACCTCAGCTGGCCTTGCAGAGGTCACTGAGCAGCAGTTGAACTTCGGTCATCAATAATGAGCTAAAATCATATGATTCTGAAAGAATTGGCATGATCCAATGCATATTCTCTGAATAGGAAGCATTTGTATATTATCCCATTGACTTATAATGGTGAGGTCACGAAATTGACCAGACCTTAGGTCACCGATACAAAAAAAAACATCCAAGATATGTGAATTGTAGGTACTTATACCCTGATGAAATTCTGCAAGTATATATAGAATATCAGACTACCCCGTGTAGGCGCATGCGCTTTTACGTTACAGCCGGTCACCCTTGAACATCTACATCACACAATTCTTAGCATGCGAAACTCATCAGCTTGTGGCACAGACGGGATTTGCATCAGGGTCATTAAGCTATCTTTTAACACGCTAGGCCCCATTCTTTTACACATCATCAACACATCCATCACGCACTGTGACATACCCAGCGCATGGAAACACGCTCTGGTTCATCCCATCCATAAGTCAGGCGATCCAAACAATCCTTCCAACTTCCGTCCTATCTCCATCCTTCCTGCCATTACAAAAATAGTTGAGAAGCTTCTGCAGCTTCAGCTTCACAATTACCTGAAATCCAACCACCTCCTTTCTCCTTCCCAACATGGATTCAGACCCCGTCACTCTACTGAGACAGCTCTGCTTGACATCTCCGATCGTGCGTTTACTGCTATGGATGAAGGCAAAATTGCTTTGCTCTGTCTCATTGACCTCAGCAAATGCTTTGATGTCATCGACCATTCGAAATTACTCACAAAATTGCAGCTTAACTGCATCGACACCACTTGGTTTGCTGAGTATCTCTCTGGTCACTCTCAAAGTGTTCGTCTTTCCGATTCACATATTTCTTCCTCGCGTCCGATCAGCCAGGGGGTATTTCAGGGTTCATCCCTGGGACCCCTCCTTTTTACTTTATTTGCAAACCACCTTAGCCTGCATGCTGGCGGCGCTTTTGTTGTACAATACGCCGACGACACTCAGGTTCTGGTATCCGGTCAAAAATCTGCTATTTCGGTCATGGTTGATGACATTGAAGCCTGTCTTGCTTCGCTCGACGCCTATTTTCTCGCTAATGGTCTTAAAGTGAACGAGTCAAAATTTCAGCTTATTCCCCTGGGCACTAGGCAAAACATGCGCAGCATGCCCTCGTTCACAGTTCAGTTTCGTGAAAAGACATTGGCTACCTGCAGTGAAGCCAGAAACCTCGGTGTCACGTTCGACCGATATCTATCTTGGGAACCGCATGTCACTCAGCTGTCTCGGAAGTGTGTCGGAGTCCTGTCCGCCATCTCCCACATTCGTCATTATCTCCCCTCCAGCACTCTGACTACCATCGTATCCGCCCTGGTTTTCTCGCACGTCAGGTATTGTCTGTCGGTGTACGGAAATGGTTCCGCCAAGAACATGGCTGCAGTGCAAAAAATCATTAACTTTGCCGCCCGTGTCATCTCCGGTAAGAGGAAATACGACCACATCTCTGGCGTGCGGGAGAACCTGGGCTGGTTGAACTCCAATGACATGTTTACCCACCATACCCTCACTCTCCTGCACAAGATCCGGTCAATGGGTGAACCAGAGTCACTGGCTTGCAAATTTCACACGAACCGAGAGCAGCCTGATCGCGTACGAAGTACTCGACAAGACCATTTACTCAGCCTTCCTCGCATCTGCGGGACGGCTGCCGGCAAGCGACAGTTCGCATATCGTGCCGCCGACCGTTACAATGCACTACCGCCCGAATTCTCGACCATGTCGGTATCACAGTTCAAGCATTCTCTTAAACTTCACTTGAGTTCCTCACCTGCCTGACTCGCTCGTCTTCATTCATTCGCCGCGATCTTATATATATATTTTTGTTTCTACTCGTATGGCTTTTATCTTCGTTTTTAAACTGTCCTGTTATTAGCCTTGACCTCTGTATGGTGTGTGTCTTGTGTGAGAGTTTTACCCATATTGTGCCCATGCTCGTATTGTTTTGACTCGGGTTCAAGAATAGCCCCGTTGGCCCTGGCCATGTTCCGGGGACGGACCCATGATGTACAATAAATAAATAAATAAATAAGTTTCAGATCTCTCGGACAAACACTGTGGCACGACCAGAAACGTTTTTGGAGGTAAGGTCACTTGACGTGACCTGGTGACCTGACTTGAGATGACCTGAAGTTAAAACATTCACGCAATGTGAATAATTGATGCCTAAATAGCTGTGCATATTTTAATTTGGCTACTTGCCTGTTTCTTAGAAAACAGGCAAGCGCCCCCCTTGGCTACTTGCCTGTTTCTTAGAAAACAGGCAAGCGCCCCCCTTGGCTACTTGCCTGTTTCTTAGAAAACAGGCGAGCGCCCCCCTTGGCTACTTGCCTGTTTCTTAGAAAACAGGCGAGCGCCCCCCTTGGCTACTTGCCTGTTTCTTAGAAAACAGGCGAGCGCCCCCCTTGGCTACTTGCCTGTTTCTAGGTTACTAATATGAAAGTTTCTGGTCAATCATTAACCAAGTTTCGTTTCAAAGTTGTCTCATTTATGTGTTTTCTCTCTCAGTCTGGAGATCGTTGACATAGACTGCTTAGCGTATAGGTCCCTCTGGAAAGAGACAGTTGACGCCTAAGACTGGAATTCCGTGCTGCACTTTGACGAGCCGGAATTGCATAAATCAAACCTTTTCAGCATTTTTTTTAAGCTCACGAACATCAGCACGTTAGTGTGTGGCTACCATTACAACTGTTCAGTCATGATCCCTCGCCTTCGAACGTCAAGAGATGTTCGAGATATTTCAAAATACAAATAATTTGCTTCTCGATGCATTTGTTATTGAAAATAAATAAAGCAGAAATGATTTTATTTTGCTTCCTGTTTGTTGCCTTATCCTGTTTCGATATGCTAAAAGCGACCAGTAAATTCACGCTCTTCAAAACTCATTTTCGGTATGTATGTACATTCTGATCTGGTCAACGATCTGGTGTCATGGCCGATGTATAGGAGTGTAGTCTAATGCTCTCATCTCCCGGATGCATGTGGAAAAGGATTTTTCAGTAAATTAAATTTGGTTTCTTTAAGAGCATTTGAGGACAGAGCGCCGAGTCGTCTCGAAAAACGGACAGTCTGCACGCAACGTTTCGCCCGATATGAGGAACGATCCGCGCTGGCCGCGGCACTCTGTCAGCTTGCATGACGTAATAAAAGAGCTTATTTGCAAAGAGCGTACTACCTCCTGCTTTAATAGCCTGCAAACTGAGGCTTACGTGTATACCTAATCCGAGAGAGCGTGCTACTTACAGCACTTAATACCCCCTTTGTGAGGGGCTTACGCTGCCATTGCAAATACGTATTGCCAGCAGGCAGCTGATTTGGATGAGTGTTTCCACTCGGCCGAGAACGCAGCTGCCGGCTGCCGACCGAAAACGGTCTCAAACATGGCGGATCTGTGAGCTGTGTCCGGTGTGAGCTGTCCGGTGTGAGCTGTGTCCGGTGTGAGCTGTGTCCGGTGTGATCTGTGTCCGGTGTGAGCTGTGTCCGGTGTTATCTGTGTCCGGTGTGAGCTGTCCGATGTGAGATGGAACGGCGTGTGACCTGTGTCCGGTGTGAGCTGTGTCCGGTGTGAGCTGTGTCCGGTGTGACCTGTGTCCGGTGTGAGCTATGTCCGGTGTGAGCTGTGTCCGGTGTGAGCTGTGTCCGGTGTGAGCTGTATCCGGTGTGAGCTGTGTCCGGTGTGAGCTGTGTCCGGTGTGAGCTGTATCTGGTGTGAGATGTGTCCGGTGTGAGTTGTGTCCGGTGTGAGCTGTGTCCGGTGTGAGCTGTGTCCGGTGTGAGCTGTGTCCGGTGTGAGCTGTGTCCGGTGTGAGCTGTGTCCAGTGTGAGCTGTGTCCGGTGTGAGCTGTGTCCGGTGTGACGGTGTGAGCTGTGTCTGGTGTGAGCTGTGTCCGGTGTGAGTTGTGTCCGGTGTGAGCTGTGTCCGGTGTGAGCTGTGTCCGGTGTGAGCTGTGTCCGGTGTGAGCTGTGTTCGGTGTGAGCTGTGTCCGGTGTGAGCTGTGTCCGGTGTGAGGCGTGAGCTGTGTCCGGTGTGAGCTGTGTCCGGTGTGAGCTGTGTCCGGTGTGATCTGTGTCCGGTGTGAGCTGTGTCCGGTGTAAGCTGTGTCCGGTGTGAGCTGTGTCCGGTGTGAGGCGTGAGCTGTGTCCGGTGTGAGCTGTGTCCGGTATGAGCTGTGTCCGGTGTGAGCTGTGTCCGGTGTGAGCTGTGTCCGGTGTGAGCTGTATCCGGTGTGAGATGTGTCCAGTGTGATATGTGTCCGGTGTGAGCTGTGTCCGGTGTGAGCTGTGTCCGGTGTGAGCTGTGTCCGGTGTGAGTGGTGTCCGGTGTGAGCTGTGTCCGGTGTGAGCTGTGTCCGGTGTGAGATGTGTCCGGTGTAATATGTGTCCGGTGTGAGCTGTGTCCGGTGTGAGATGTGTCCGGTGTGAGATGTGTCCGGTGTGAGCTGTGTCCGGTGTGAGCTGTGTCCGGTGTGAGATGTGTCCGGTGTGAGATGTGTCTGGTGTGAGCTGTGTCCGGTGTGAGCTGTGTCCGGTGTGAGCTGTGTCCGGTGTGAGCTGTGTCCGGTGTGAGCTGTGTCCGGTGTGAGCTGTGTCCGGTGTGAGCTGTGTCTGGTGTGAGCTGTGTTCGGTGTGAGCTGTGTCCGGTGTGAGCTGTGTCCGGTGTGAGCTGTGTCAGGTGTGAGCTGTGTCCGGTGTGAGCTGTGTCCGGTGTGAGCTGTGTCCAGTGTGAGCTGTGTCCGGTGTGAGCTGTGTCCGGTGTGACCTGTATCCGGTGTGAGCTGTGTCCGGTGTGAGCTGTGTCCGGTGTGAGCTGTGTCCGATGTGAGCTGTGTCCGGTGTGAGCTGTGTCCGGTGTGAGCTGTGTCCGGTGTGAGCTGTGTCCGGTGTGAGCTGTGTCCGGTGTGAGCTGTGTCCGGTGTGAGCTGGTCCGGCGGTGACCCATCTGCCGCCACGCATCACCTGTTCCGAGAGATCACTGACAGCGTGCAGCGGTGATGTGTGATGTGTGATGATGTGTGATGTGGTGATGTGTGTCGGCGCTGACAGTACCACAGTGATGGCTGCTGACCGATTGGCTGTACTCGTGTGATGGCTGCTGACGGATTGGCTGTACTCGTGTGATGGCTGCTGACCGATTGGCTGTACTCGTGTGATGGCTGCTGACCGATTGGCTGTACTCGTGTGATGGCTGCTGACGGATTGGCTGTACTCGTGTGATGGCTGCTGACCGATTGGCTGTACTCGTGTGATGGCTGCTGACGGATTGGCTGTACTCGTGTGATGGCTGCTGACCGATTGGCTGTACTCGTGTGATGGCTGCTGACCGATTGGCTGTACTCGTGTGATGGCTGCTGACGGATTGGCTGTACTCGACACCCGGCTGACAGCGATCGCTGACGGGGCAGGTGGTGCTGAGCGACGTCGACACCTCGCCTTCTGCCGCGACCGCTGTGGGCGTCCGAGCAGCTTCAGTCATGTGGAATTCCACGTCTAATGTCTCAGGCACGACTAGTCACATCTAACACCCGCCCCGCTCGGACAACTCAGCCAATGCCTGGCGCACGAGCCGATCTTCACCGGCATCTCCAGAATGTCGCAAAATTAACTCCCGCCTGCTGTTCGCTGCGATGGCTTGTCTGGTTGGTCTGAGTGCAGCTCTCTTGGCGACATCCGGCGAGCTCCAGACCACTGCGGTCTGCGACATTCCCAAACTCGTGCACGGGTCCGGACAGATGTTTTTGTTTCGGTCATGTCGCGGTGCCCAGAGAGAGAGACCACAGCGTACCAACAGAACACTGCAGCCGTTGATGGTCGTGTCCAGACCAGGGTGCGGCTCACGGGGCTGCCGCGCCGAGTTCAAGGCTAAGACGACAATTTGTGGTGTCTGGAATGCACCCGTGCAGGTTTACTGGGATTGTTGCTTTGCACATTTAATGTGATTTCATCTATAACAGGCCACGAGTAGCAATAACTAACGTAGTTATTGAACAAAATGATAGAAATTGTGACTTGCAGCATGTTGGGAGTGCAGTGAACAAGCAAAAGCAGTCGGGCAGAGTGCAATGCGAAAGATTAACACAAGTACTACATGTCTGAGGCACTTCCTGTGTCTTCCTGACAGATTACCTTCTGATACACATCTGCCATGGGGTATATTATTGATTAGCAGTTTCAATGGGCTGGGTGTGGGGCTAATCACTATTGCAGTATTGCCGCACTTCCTGATCGTGAGTAGGGTGGGGTTTTTGCCCTTATCGCCACCATTTAATTCGCCAGAGTATTTTTATCTCCTTGCTGGCAAAACCCATTCCTTCTTACCTGGAGTATTTGCGTCTTTGTCCATGCAAGTATCAGATGTATTAACAAAATAATATATGCACTTTAAAGTCAGCAGTGCGTGTTTGGCATATTACTCGCTTGAAATAAAGCATGCGAAATACGTATACTGACCTATTTCTGGCCGCCTGCAGGCTCCACGAAAACGAGTACGCATGCGATGCTTTTCTCCAGGATGTATTCGACCCAGATCGGACCTCGGCACGGTTTCTGCAATCACACCAAAACAAACTGCGACACTAAACCGGCCATCGCATTCCTTTGGCAGCGAATATTCAGGGTAACCGACCAATCACATGTACATTTGACTGCGAATGATTAAAGAAACTGACCAATCAAACCTTCTTTTGGTGACGATTAACTATACGGCAACTGTTCGATCACAAATCCATTTGACAACGCATACACAGTATACTAAGTCATGGGCGTCATATAACCTCACTAGTTGAGGCGCTCTAAAACACCAATACACCACCACCACCACCACTGCACAGTACCAAATCATTTAACCAGGCATTGACTAGGGTCTCAGCCGAACGCCTTTGACTGGGGGTTAAAGCCCCCTGGTTATCTTCCGAACCAATGATCGTAGCGAGACGCGCAAGGCGGCATTCGAAATCTCTTAATGAGATGAATATAAAGCAGACTCCAAAATTTAAAAGTGAGGTCAAATGTCAGGTTACGGTCAGATCAAAGGTCACAATCGACGTATTTTAGTTCATGGGCCATACTTTCCAGCAAAAGCCATCGATTACGACCATGATCACCCAAAGTGCTGCCAAAGGTATGATACACATCCCGCATGGGCTAAAGTGAGATTGTTGGCCAAGGTCAGGTCACAAAAAAATCACTATGCGCAAAATATCTACGAAAGTAATGCACCACATGTTTAATGGGTTATTTGCCACGTATAATTCGATAGTGATAGTCATTGTACCAACTGAATTCATTTAAATGAAGTTAATGTCAAGTTCAGGTCAAGTTCAGGTCACTGAAGGTAAAAATGTGAAATTGATAAATATAAATAACGAAGGCATGTTTATGGATCAGTTTTCTCTCGGGAATACAGCGCTAGCATTCATTTGTCAGTATCTGGTCATTAAATGCAAAAAAACGCAATTTCAAAATATGACGTCATGAGTTACTCATAATTTAGATGTCATAGTAGTCAAAAATGGATATATCAGTTTGCAATTTGGTATGATAGTTGCCTAGGTATGGTTCTCTGACATATCTTCAGTTTTTTATATTTGAGAAAATTTTGATTTTGTGATAATTTTCTTCCCCAAAAAAGTTTTTTAATTTTAGGGGTCAAAACTACAATTGTTACAAATCCGAGATAGCCAGTCGGTAGCCCTTGCAATTTAATATCTTTTGGCGTTTTTCTATTGCTTTTTTCTTCAAATGTGGTATTTGTACGGCCTGGCAAAGTTTAGCTGATTTTGGTGTAAAACTCGTGTGTAGTGACGTCACTAAATTCGCTATAACTCGATAAAAAAATCGACGAAAATTCTTCGTTTTGGCACACAAGACGTAACAATGATTTATAAGAAGGTACCGGAAGTTTGACGTTGATAGCGCTATTATCTGTTCAGCTATTGCGAAAATTCATCAGGGAGGGGGGGGGGGGGGGGGGTGATACGAGCCCCCCTAGCGTTTCGCTCCTAATTGGGATAGAGCTTTGATTAAAAAACGAGCGTGTTACTGGTCACGGGAGGAAGCCATTTATATCCGATTGTAAGGTCCTAGGTCATTAGGTGACCTCTGAGGTCATGTCAATTACCCAAATGTCATTAAAATTGAAAATGCGTATAAATTTAATTTTATCGAGCTAGAATCGTGAATGAGCATATCATAATGCGTAATGGGTGCCAAATTCGTAATCAGCGTCACAAAATGTCCTAGAAACTGCCAAATTCCAAAAATATCATGTCAGGTCATTACAGGTCATTGGAGGTCAGTGACCTCGGTTGACCTCTGAAAAGGTCAATCGAAGTCACAATCTCAATGGAAACCACAACTGTCGCCTGGAAACACCTGTGCATATGCTTCCTGAACAGCAACCACTATGAAACTGCACAAGTTTACAGGGATCTACGGGACGCCAGTTGCGCCTGACATGACCTTGACAAACAGGTAAAAGGTCACGGGTCATGTGACCTACAATTTAAAAAAATTGTCAAATTGTTAACAAGTAGGGTACTGGAAGTTTCATCGCAATCGGTTGATATTTACGAGAGTTATTCCCGAAAAACCGAGGGGGTGGCATCAACCCCCCTCCCCTGCACTGGCGAGGGTTAAACGCCCCCCCCCCCTCAGACGATGGCGTAACCCGCCATTGACTGGGCTTTGAAGCTGACCGAATATAAATACAATTATGGAATTTCATATCACCTACTGACTGCTTCGCCACACTGAAGACAGTTTTACACAACGTTACACAGCGTTACACAGCGTTACACAGCGTTACACAGTTTTACACAGCGTAAATCGTGTCCCGCACTGATGTTGCCGAGAACCAGATTTGTTTGTTTGATGGCTTCTTTTCGACGCATCCAACCACCTGAATCGACACACAAACGAATCGCGTACCTACTAGGCTTGTCTCAGCTCTAACAAGTACGAAGCACCAACAAAGCATTTAAACACTGTTTAATAACGAACAAAACTGCACAAAATAACGACGCATATTAATACAAAATATGACAATATTACTCACATGCTTAGGAAAATAATATCGTCTAACAAACACGGCAGCGAAACGTGTGACAAACGACAGTACCGACAAAGGTACCAACGAAGGAACACGAGCTAGACACAGTGCCTGAAAATGTCCAGCACTGGGCGCGACCATTTATCTTGGGAGGGGAGTCCATCTATCTGGGGAGGGGAGTCCACTCGGGGTGCGGCGGATCGCGCGACAGGGATCGTTCCCTCTCCTTCGAGCATCCGTCCCCACTCTGCGCCGCCGAGGTCGTGCTCACACCTTTCTTTTTACTAGCCCTATTTCGATGAACAGTGATTTAAAATAGTTATTTACCATTTAGAGAAACTGAGATTCGCACAACACATGCATGGGCTACACGCAATGGCGAAAGCGTAAGATATATTCGCACTGTCAGGTGAACCCTGCTGCTGAAATTTATTGCCAAATGTTTGCGGCGTCATGTTTCAGCAGGTCACGTCGTAAATTAATGACAAAGTCACTGCTTCCACATATCCAGAGACTGAACCGCACCGTTGTCTCCGCGAATCGCTTATGTTCTCTGACAGAGACTCCACCCTATATATTTACTGACATGATAAACGCCTGGGGCTATTCCGAACTGCGCGATCCACGACTGTCTGCCCGTCTCGGCTCAGTGTCACCGTATAAGGACTGACGCGAAGAGCAGTGCCACTCGAACGTCTGCTTAATGAGGCAATTAGCTGACGTCATTCCGCAGCTTACGGAAGCACTGTCAACAGACAAAGAACAGCATGAAGTCACGGGGCGGCCGCGAGCAACAGGCCAGATGTTTGGGAATATCTCTGGTCCAAGCTGTTTGCATCCGCCATCTGCATATAAATCTTGATTCTCGTAAAATGTACTTGAAATGTCATCGGTAATGTTGTAAGTATAGGATATTTTAAGTATTATTTTCCAGAATAAGAGTCGGGCAGAGATATGCGATGGAGTTTTACCCCCAGCAGTACATTCCAATCGTAATACATTGACGAATTTCACGATCTACGGCGGCACTGGTCCAGCAATAACGGTATGCATTTTAGAGTGATCTCTGAGGCGTTCAATGTCATCAAGCCTAACATTCTTATTATACGTGAATCTCAACGTTATCGTAAAATGGCGTCACGACGTGCGTGCGTTTGTTAGACGTGTTAGACGTGCGACCGTCTAAGAAACACGGTAACCAAACATATGACACACGAAAGTACCGACAAAAGTATCAACGAAGGAACACGAGGCAGACACAGTGGCTAACAAATGTCAAATGTCAAAAGCACCATAATTAACCCTCCATTGGCGGGGGGGGGGGGGGGGCGGGGGACATTCCCCCTCCCTGATGAACTTTCGTAATAGCTCAAAAACCAATAAAGCTCTTAACGTGAAACCTGGGGTACCTTCTCCTACATCAATGTTACGTCTTCTGTGCAAAAATGAAGCAATTTCGTCGAACATAATTGATATATAGTGAATTTAGCGACGTCACTACACACGAGTTTGACGACAAAAACAGCTAAACTTTAACAGACCGTTTTCTTATGTTTTGAGCCAAATGCCATCAAAAAACGTCAAAAGATAGCCAATGACAAGGGCTACAAAATAGCGATCTATGATGTTTGAAAAGTTTGGTTTTTGAACCACACAAATTTTAAAAAAAACTTTTGCTTTGGGAAAAATACCCACTAAATCAAACTTTTCATAGATATTCAACAACCGGAATATATATCAGAGAACCACATATAGGCAATTACCAAACCAAATGTCAAAATAATATCATCATTTTTGACTGACTTATGGCTTCTGAAGTATGAGTAACTCATGACGTATTTTACACACAAAAACAAATAATGCGAGCTACGAACAAATTAATGTTACCGGTACATTTTTTTTAGACGCAACTGGTCCAGAAACATGCTTTTCTTATTTATATTTATCAATTTTGAATTAGGACTCTATGTGATCTGACCTTGACCTGAGCTTGACATTAACTTCACGTAAAGGGAGTCAGGTGGTAACATGTCGAATTATACGTGTAAAATAACCCATAAAACATATGGTGCATGACTTTCGTAGATATTTTGCGCATAGTGACCTTTTGTAGCCTAACCTTGACCTTGACCTTTGCCAACAATCTCACTTTAGCTCATGCGGGATGTGTACCTTTTATGTATCTTTTATGTACCTTTTAAAGTACTTTGGGTGATCATGGTCGCAATCGAAGGCTTTGGATGGAATGCATGGTCCATACAACCCTGACAAGACCCATTTCACCATCTTTGGCACCAAATCTGCCATAAAAAGACATAGAGCTTCCACATCACCTTATCACGCTCACGCATCCCGCCATGTCCCACTGTGAAGGTCCTGGGCATGGTCCTGGACCAATGTCTGACCTGGGAGCCCCATATATCGGCGGTGGTTTCTCAAGTGCAACGATATCCTTCTATCCGAATACAAAATGTGACACTATTTCACCCCCAAAGCCCTTGAGCTCCTGGTACAGGTTCACGTTTTTCCCCACCTACTGTACTCATGTCTCCCCGTTTGGGGCGGGGCCGCCCAATGCCATCTGTCACGGATTCAGAAAACTATCAACTTTGCGGCGAGACTTGTCACTGGAGTGCGGCGCAGTGAGCATATCTCACCTGTCATCAACTCGTTAGGGTGGCAGAGTGCGAGGGAGATGGTGCATTAGCGAGATTGCCTCAAAGTGCGCTGGGGGGGGGGGGGGGGGACTTGTGCGCGTTGAATGCACGCAATTTCCTGCCAGCCCTCAGAGCTCTTTTTGTTAGGCAATCCCAGGTATCCCAGAGGAAAACGAGAGCTGTCGCTGCGGGAGAGCTGCAGATGGAGAGATGTCACCTGTCACCCACGCAGAGAACATTCTCCTATAGGGCCGTGCGTGCGTGGAATTCCCTCCCGGCTAACGTTACCGATGTGCGGAGTCGCGGAGTCGCGGAGGGGCGTTCCTGCGTGCCATGGATGGGTCAGTCAACATGAATGACAATCGGATGACCGTGCTGTTGTTTGCATGTATCGTGACCGTGACCGTTTCTATAGTGTATGTGTAAATGGCTGTTACATTTATCTACAATGTATAGGGTTCATAATATGGATGTGGACGAATCCTTAATAAACGAATACGAATACACTCAAATACCTCGCTTTTGACTTTTGACCTGACCGTGACCTGACATGTGACCTCAATTTGAAACTTTTGAGTATGCTTTAGATTTGTCTCATTGATAACGTTCGAATGCCGCATTGCACGTCTCGCTGCCCTCATTGGCTCGGAAGATAACCAGGGGGAACCCCCCCCCCCCTCACCCCCAGCCAACGGAAGGTGGCTGGAGACCCCAGCCAATGCCGGGTTAAGACAGGCAGCGCTGTCTGATGTGACTTATTTCCATTGGAACGGGTCCTGCTTGGAAACAAGTGTTGTAGTTTTGTTTTATCACCATACGAAAATGGACTAGTTGCAGGTTGTTTGGTGAATAGTTGCAAAATAATAAGACAAATATTCGGATGAACTTCATACACACCAATTTGCATAAATGCAATATTTCGCGGGATATTTGTATGTAAATGTTGATAATTTATAAAGTACTTGATGTGACGTCAGATGGAAATAGTGACCTGCCAGCCACCGGGAAAAGAGGACGTTTCCAGGCGTTTCCCGTGGAAAATAAAGATGGGTAAGATTTTTACCCTGATTTGCTGTTCCCACTAAACTGCTCAGAATGTAATATATATTTATTTTGTGCGCATTCAAAACACGATCCGTCATCTTCTATCCTCTACAGGACATGTTCGAGATGGGCTCCGTTTCGGCTGAGCCTCAGAGTCACCACTGCTTACTGGCACATATCGGCGGAGATGGCCTGCACTGCAGCTCCCATGGCTCTCTTTAGTTGTTTATTTGTCTTGAGATTCTTCTGAACACCTGTTCCTTCATGTACTCCAACCCCCCACAGGACGTAGGCAAAAGAGCTCAGATCTGGAGACTGCCTCCAACGAAACGCTGCCCAAGTGAAACCACTTGTAAAATGCGACCGAGCCCTCAATACTGTTCTGAGATAGTTTCTGCCGGATCCAGAGCTTGTAGGGATAAGATCTAGAGCCTCCCTCAGGATCCGTGTGGCAGTAGCGATCCGTTAAAATGCCTTCCAAACTTCCGTTAAGATTATTGATTTGGTCGCCAGGTAGAAATTCATAACTTTAGTTTTATGTTTATTTCTGGAAAGCCGTGTGATTACAAATTAAATGTATTCATTTTTCGGGTTTATCCTGACTTATTCTTATTCTTATTCTTATTCTTATTCTTATTCTTATTCTTATTCTTATTCTTATTCTTATTCCTATTCTTATTCTTATTCTTATTCTTATTCTTATTCTTATTCTTATTCTTATTCTTATTCTTATTCTTATTCTTATTCTTATTCTTATTCTTATTCTTATTCTTATTCTTATTCTTATTCTTATTCTTATTCTTATTCTTATTCTTATTCTTATTTCTATATCTTTTGATTTTAAACTTGTTTATTCTAAAGTGTAATTTGATCTGAAGAGTGTCTGCTAAATGAAAGAGCTTCTATCGTGCAGGAGACGATTATTCCTGCACTGCTTTCCTGCACGGTATAATAGGACATTTAACATGCAAACCCAAATGAACGGTATGAGAATACGAATAAGAATAAGAAATAAGAATAAAAATAAACAATTTAACATTTTGGATTAACAACATGAGACATACCTTTCTGAACCTTGCTGTGCCATGGCTGCCAGTCTCGGTGTCAGAAATAATGTGGCACTCGACCTTTGGTCTCGTGGCAATTTTTTTTCTCCGAGCGGGCGCGAAGCGCTCGTGAGTTTTTTTTTCTTCAACTTACTAGACAAATTTACATTTGACCCGGCCCGACCCGGCCATACATACGCTTTTCGGAAGCTAATAACTTTGCAACCACTGCTCCGATTGAGATTGAGTTTTCACCTTTGGATGCATCCATCAAATCAATTTGGTTTTTGGTATGATGCGTTCTGAACTGATAGAGGTGGTCCACAGCGCGTGGCAGGCAAACGCGAACGTCGAAATGAACAAAATACCTTGACAAAATGATTCTTGATGAAAAATGGCTGTATTATTCTAAGCATTGATTTATACGTTGAAGTATGCAGCGCTCAGGACGTACTCCCTTTTGGCGGATTTGGAAAGAAGATCATGAACAATTATACAACTTATTTTTTATTTTGGCATGCCTTGCGGCCTGGCAATTTTTCTGGAGGACTAAAATGACTGTGTTACTACCACGTGTGCCCCCTTACCGTTTCATATTTCAAACCTGTTTTAGCTTTACCAGAGTACGCTCCCTCGGTCATCGCCCAAAAGGCGTTTTACTGGTAACACCTCGATTGACAGTCATTTCCAGAGGTGACAAAGTGTTCTGTCCTTATGGATAAGGTCGGGGACAAAATGCTCCTCATGAAGTACTCGGGGGTCAAAATGTCAGCAAAAATTATTACTATGTCATTTCTGTGAACATTTACTAAGCGATCATGTCCTTAGTAAAACTGATCGTCAAAACCATTTCAGATATATTATTCACTTAATCATCATATTCATCATGTCAGTATGTATGTACATTTACTTTTTTATTAGCAGTTGCGTTTCAGCTCTTGATTGCCAATAATAATAAATTACATTAAAACAAAAAATCCGACGAGAAAAAAAAAATTCGGACGATAGATTCAACACGTGGGGTCACTGAACCAAAAATGCACATGGGTCTTCAAGAATGGCCTATAATAACATGATCCAGAAGTAATTGGGCTGATATCATGCGTATCCTCAGAATAGGAATAATTTGAATATTTCCCCATTGACTTATAATGTGGAGGTCACGAAATTGACCCGACCTTAGGTCACCGATATAACAAAATCCGAGATAAACGAATTGTAGGTACTATTACCCTTATGAAATCCTGTAAGTACGAAATCGATCGGCCAAAAACTGTGGCTGTGGTACGACCGCACACTTTTTTGGAAGTGGGGTCACTTGACCTGGCCTGGTGACCTGACCTGAGATGATCCATGGCCAAGAATTTTGCAATATGTGGGCAATTGATGTCTTAACAGCTGTGCCAAAAACGGCGGCGCTGCGCACAGCCGTTTTTTTGCTATCCTCGCAAAACCTTAGGGGCGGCATCTAAACGCCCCACCCCCGGCACGGCGCTGGAAATCCGGACAAACGATTCCCCGAGGGCGGGCCGGGGTGCTAGTGCATTTTCAATAGAGGTCCACTGTCAGGACAGTGGATTTCACTGTCCTGGGACCCCACCCCTTTAACTCGAAAACTAAAAGAGCTAGAAAGACGCCGAAAAAGTGTTCACAAGCTCTCTGCCAGCACATTCGAAGGTACTTAAAGTGTTTTTTCTTCAAGTCAATATTGAGGTCAGCAGAGGTCATCAGAGGCCAGATTTGCAAGTTTTAGGGCTTCGCTCCAGAAACTCCCAGATATCACAGGAACTATGATAGCCAGGAACAAACGAAAACAAAGCAATGGAAAGCTCTTGAAACATACAATCGCCCAGGTGTTGTACTCAAATTTGAGCTTATGTAAATAGCTTAGGCTCCAGAGCTCATCACATGTCCAAAAGGCTTAAAAAAACGTTTATCACAAATAGCTTTTTACCTAATAACGACAAGGCAATGGTTTTGACGCCATCGTGCTTGCTTCGTCAAAACGCTTCGCCTCATATTAGTGCTGACTAGGTCAGGTCAACTTACAAATGTGACCTTTGGTCAAGGTCAAGTGGTGTGACTCAAGTAGGTCATGTTGCATAGGAGAAGACGTGCCGCGACGAGATAAACCCATTGGTGTCGGTTTCACTTCACTATCGTTCTTATGTCGAGAGTTATCGACATACAAATGTTGGTGACCTCGGATGACCTCGACTGAGCCTGTTGGCGTCACTGAACAAAAATGGCACTTAGGTCATCAAGAATGTTCTATATTAACATGATCCAGAAGGAATTAGACTGTTATCTTGCGTCTCCTTAGAAAAGGAAGTATTTTAATATTTCCCATTAGACTTATAATGGGGAAGTTACGAAATTAAGCCGACCTTAGTTCGCTGATTTTAAAAACCTAAGATAAACGAATTGTAGATTATGAAATTCTGTAAGTGTAAAACCGATCATCCCAAAACTGTGACTGTAGCACAACCACAAGTTTTTTGGGGAGGTGGGGTCACCTGCCTGGTCTGGTGACCTGGCCTAAGATGACCCGGTGATTTTGTTTACATAATGTCGACAATTGATGCACAAACAGCTGTGCCAAAAATGGCGGCGCTGCGCTTTGCCGTTTTCCCGCTATCCGCGAAAAACCTGAGGGGGTGTCTACCCCCCGTACGGCGCTGGTTAAAATATAGGGATGATGTGAGCATGCAGCCAGGTGTTAGGGTATTCATGTGAAGTAAAAAAATGAACCCAGCTGTGCTGGGGTCATTTTTGTATGTGGCGCTTTTGGTCGGGGCCACTCAAAGCACTTTTACCACCCCTGGTCATTTTCCAGCATCGTTCAGAAATATATATAACCGAGCCGCCCAAGACTACCTCACGGTAACTTCGATCGCCTGAACTATTGCCATCTGACGTCACGACCAATCAGAGAGCATAATTTTTGTTTACTTAATTATACTTAATTAGATTAAATATTGATGATTCGGAGGAATTTATAGTACAGTGTCTATTTATAAAATATTTTGTATTCATTTGATGTTCAGCAAATACATTAAAGTATAAGTGGGTTAGGTAACCCGCAACTTGCCCATTGCGTATACCTACTTTCTGTTTAATTTTCTGCTGAATAACGTAACTTCTACGGCAAACAAAATTGGTAGAAATGCGTTAGATTTAAAGGGAATATAACACCTTTAACATTAGTTTTTAGCTGAGAAAGCCAGATTGTCGGGAGTACTGAGAAATCTCCAAATCTGACATTTTCCCTTCCAAAACGACCTAGTTGTTGAGTTTCAACGCAAGAACCGTTGGGTTTATTGGGTTTTATTTGAAATGGACAAGTCGCGTGACGTTTCGCATACGTCATCACTATACTCCACTGTGAGTTCTACCGCACTTCGTTTTCGCTATTTGAACCGACCGCCACCGAAACGAATCATGTGTCTGGCAACATAATTGCAAGGGAGGCTCGTTCCTCGTCTGGCGTAGCCATTGGTTCAAAATCCGTTTCACGAAGATGATTCGTCTAGATTGCGCCATCGCCGCTGTTGTGGTCCAAGGCAAACACGTAAAATCTGAAACACCATGGAACTAGGTCTTAAGTAAATAATTTGGTCAATTTTGAATCGATTTCCAATTGAAAATTACGAAAGGATGCTTCGTGAAAAGTCGTATTTTTATTGGTGGCTGGTTGCGGTACCTGTAATATAACAATTTAACTTTGGCAATGTTTGTTTTTTGGTTGATGTTGACTTCCGTTGAGTTGTCGCTTTGTTATGAATATTATTGGTCAGAACTTTGTAAATTTTCATTATATTTCCAAGTGAAAATAATGCCAACACGTGTCTTGAAAAGGCGGACCTTTTGATGGGTGGCTTCAGGCTTGTACCAGTATCTGCAATATTCACTGCAGTTCACTGCATTAACTGCACATCCACACATTTATTTACATCCACCACACACCCACACACACATACACGCCGATGAACACACATATAAACACATTTATGGGTAGTAGGGTGCATCACATTAGAAGGGGATTTTTTTCAAATGAATACTTCGATCTGTCTGGGTCTGCTTATTATTCGAATGTGTGTGAAAGGCATTTCTGTGAAGTTTCGCGAAGATTCATTGATATTTACAGGTCCAACAAAGACGTTGAAGTTGGGGTTAAAATAACGATTTGTGTTCAGTTCTTGCACATGACACATTCCTGCTGATTCCTGCTGATTCCTGAGAGAACAAAATGTGAAACACGGTATTTGCTCAATTTAGATAACATTTCGAATGTATTCTCTTTATAGACACATCAGAACTTGAAAGACATGAAGAAGACAGAAAGAAGAAGCATGAAAGACAATTCAATGGTCTAAACACATGAACACAAACACTTCTGTCTCGGGTTCGTCGGCAGCAAATGGAATAGTAGCGAGCACCAGAACACCAACACGCACCTGTACCCAGTAGCCGGAGCGCACATCGGTTACTACGACCTTTTTAGGGACTGCCAGGGAAGAGACTGCTAGGGAAAGAAAGACAATACAGCCACTGTCGTGGCCAGGCCGCAATCACCACCAATGGTTCAATGGCAATAAAACAGCTAACAAAACTACGAAACCCGTGTACAGAACACATATCTCTCAGCAGTCGCGTCAGCAACCGCCGCGGGGTTCGCCGCAACGACTTCTCTTCAGCAGCTGCTGCTGCGCCACCGGCTTGAAGACGAACGTCAGCGCCGCGCGCCGCAGCAGCGGAGACGGCTGCGGTACAGGACGCTGCCAGCTGCCGGCGCCGCCGACTGCAGATTGCAGGCACCGGCGAGCGGGCCGGCCGCGCCGGCTCCGCATACGCACAGCGCGTCATACTCGCGCTGCAGCCTGCAGCTGCCAGTGCCGGTTCTCCATGTTCAGCCCTTTGTAACTGTTGCCTAGGACTGTTTTCCTGCTCTGTGTTTTGGTATCTGGTGTACGCTGGTACAGCGAGCAGCTGCAGTGTTGTGGAATCCCCGACCACCACCGCCAGACGCTCATACAGCTGACGCAAATTACTGAGCGTCGACGTCGGTTTGCTGTCCCAGTGCAGCGTGAGAACTCAGAAGTAGTGGCGGCGTCCACTCTTCCTGACACTCCGTACTGATATCGGCGAGTACTTGGCGGCGCGCTCGGTCTGCGTATGACAGTTGCGTGTATGATGTCGCCAACCTCGACGCATCACCGTCTGCTTCGTCGATCAGCCCGCGCGTAAAGGCCGCCTGCTGCATTGGCGTCATCTTCAGCCGCGTTGCCAGCGACACGAGATTTGGACGCTTGAGAATGTCCGGTGGTATGAAGGTAGTGACGCCACTTGTATTGAGCTGGCGAGTGCGTTCTTGCGGAGCAGGCACTTCTGTCATGCCGTCACTGCTGTCACTTTCCATCACAGCCTGCTGGGTGGACGAGGACGTCGCCTGTTGCTCCTGGGTAGCGTCCGCACGCCGGGCTCGGATTCACGCTGCTGCCGCCGCTTCATCTGAGCTTTCAGCTTGCAATCGGGCGTCTGTCTCCTTTCATGTTGGCAAAGAAGGCGACGCCCTCTGGGTTCCGGATGAGTTCTTCGGCGTTTGGAGCCAATAGGAATGTAGAATGCAGGGGAATGTAGAGTCCAGCCTGTATGAAATGGCATCAAGCTGCTGGACTGCAACCTGACTGGAGCACCATGGCGTACCGAGCATACGGTCATTCAGGACAAGCCCTGGCCCTTTGGACCCGAAGCGCTTATGCAAAGCTGGCGCCCCTCCAATCAGTGACGGCGCCCCTCCGGACAGTAACAGCGCCACTCCGGCCAGTGTGGACGCTCCCCCGGCCAGTGACGGCACTCTTGTGGCCAATGACGGCGCCCCTGGCCAGTGAGGGCGCCCCCTACCATAGACGCCGCCCCTCTGGCTAGTGACGGCGCCCCCACCGGCAAATGACGGCGCCCCGGCCAGTGAAGGCGCCCCTCCGACCAGTGAGGGCGCTTCTCCGACCAGTGATGGCGTCCCTCCGGCCTGTGACAACGCCCCTCCGGCCAGCGACGGCGCCCCTCCTACCAGTGACGGCGCCCCTCCGGACAGTGGCCGCGCCCCTCCGGCGAGTGACGGCGCCCCTCCGACTAGGGACGGCGCCTCTCCGGCCCGTGAAGACGCCCCTCCGGCCAGTGACGGCGCACCTCCGGCCTACTTAAGACGTCCATAGCCATAGATAATACGATCACAAATCCACATTTTCGCCAATATTGGTGGCGCCCCGTCGATCGGGTGGCGCCCATCAAGGCAATGCCCTGGTCTTTTGTGAATTTCTGCGCACGTCACTGCTGGAGCGTCTGGCGAGCGGTAGCCGCCACACCTTATTGCCGTCAACAAGTGCCACCAGCTTGTCGCAAGCGCGTCTGTTGCTCACCATCGGAACGTCGGCCTTGGCCTAAAATGGTCGCACCTTCTCCAGAACCACCTTAGCCGCCTGAAGCCATGGCATTGCTCCTCTGGTGCCAGATCGGCTGGCATGCAACTGGGCGTCACAGTGGTACAGCATGACACCTGTCGACCACTGGGTAACTTGTCGCCGGTGATGGAAGCATCGATCTGGGTGATGCTGCCGCCCAGACCGAAGATCTGGGCACGGCTACCCCACCTCGTGCTGGAGCGCGAGCGTGACGCCTTGAAGTTGAAGAGCAACCCTCGAGTATGTATTGGTGGGACGGCATATTTAACGCTTCGGAACGATTAGACCCCAGAAACTGGTCAAAATTAAAGGTCAAGAGTCATAAGAGGTCAGAAACAATCAGAATGCTAGTTGCGGATAAATATATTGCCTCTAAGTACGGCTTGGAGTCCAAAACTACAGTGAAAACAATGAAAACGGGTCACAGGGGTGGTAAAAGTGTTTGGAGTGGCCCCGACCAAAAGTGGCATATACAAAATGGCACAGCTGGGGTCATTTTTTTTACTTCACATGAATACCCTAACACCTGGCTGCATGCTAACATCATCCCTATATTTTAACCTGCGCCGTGCCGGAGAGGGGGGGAGACACCCCTCTCAGGTTTTTAGCAGATAGCGGAAAAACGGCGACGCGCAGCGCCGCCATTTTTGGCACAACTGTTTGTGCATCAATTGTCCACATTTTGTAAAAAAACATCCTCGGTTCATCTTAGGTCAGGTCACCAGACCAGGTCACGTGACCCCACCTCCCAAAAAACTTGTGGTCGTACCAGAGTCAAATTATGGGATGATCGATTTTACACTTACATTATTTCATAAGGTCACATATATCTACAATTCGTTTCTCTTGGATTTTAATATCAGCGACCTAAGGTCGGCTTAATTTCGTGACCTCTCCATTATAAGTCGAAGGGGAAATATGCAAATGCTTCCTATTCTAAGGAGACGCAAGATGGCAGTATAATTCCTTCTGGATCATGTTATTATAGGCCATTACTGATGACCTAGGTGCAATTTTTGTTCAGTGACCCCTACAGGGTCAGCCGAGGTCATCAGAGGTCACCAACAGTTTTATGCCAATAACTCTCACCATAATGACGATAGATAAGTGCAACCGAAACCAATGTGTTTATCTCGTCGCGGCACGTCTTCTCATATGCAACATGACCTACTTGGGTCACCACCACTTCACCTTGACCAGAGGTCACATTTGTAGGTTGACCTGACCTGGTCAGCACTAAAATGCGTCGAAGCGTCTTGGCGAGACAAGGACGATGGCGTTAAAATGATTGCCTTGTCGTTATTAGGTAAAAAGCTATTAGTGATATTTTTTAATAGCCTTTTTGACATTTGATGAGCTCTGGAGCCTAAACTGTTGATCTGAGCTCAAATTTGTGGACACCTAAGCGATTTAATTTTTCAAGAGCTGTTTTCCGTTTGTTCCTAGCTATCATCATTTCTGTGATATCTGGGGGTTTCTGGAGCGAAGTCCTAAAACTTGAAATTCTGACCTTTGATGACCTCTGGTGACCTCAATATTGACTTGAGGGAAAAATATATGAATATTTTCGAATGTGCTTGTCATGAGCTATCGAACACTTTTTTCCGCGTCTTTCTAGCCTTTTTAGTTTTCGATTTAGAGGTGGGGGGTCACAAAACAGTGACATCCACTGTCCTGACAGTGGACAGTTGACTCACTCCATTGAAAATGCTCTAGTACCCCGTCCCCGTCCCCGGGGAATCTATTGTCCGGATTTCCCGCGCTGTGCCCGGGGGGGGGGGCGTTTGGACGCCCCCTAAGGTTTTTCGAGGATAGCGAAAAAACGGCGGCGCCCAGCGCTGCCGTTTTTGGCACAGCTGTTAAGGCATCAATTGCCCACATGTTGTAAAATTCTTGACCACGGTTCATCTTGGGTCAGGTCACCAGGCCAGGTCACGTGACCCCACCACCAAAAACGTGTGCGGTCGTACCACAGCCACAGTTTTTGGCCGATCGATTTCGTACTTACATGATTTCATAAGAGTAATGGTACCTACAATTCGTTCATCTCGGATTTTCTATATCGGTGACCTAAGGTCAGGACAATTTCGTGACCTCCCCATTATAAGTCAATGGGGAATATTCAAATGCTTCCTATTCTGATGATACGCATGATATCAGCCCAATTCCTTCGGGATCATGTTATTATAGGCCATTCTTGAAGACCCAGGTACATTTTTGGTTCAGTGACCCCACGTGCTGAATATATCGTCCGGATTGTCTTTTCGTCGATTATTTTGTTTTAATGTAATTTATTATTATTGGCAATCAAGAGCTGAAACGCAACTGCTAATTAACAAACAAAAAATGTAAATGTACATACACACTGACGTCTTGAATATGATGATTAAGTGAATAATACATCTGAAGTGGTTTTGACGATCAGTATTTCTAAGGACATGATCGCTTAGTAAATTTTCACAGGAATTACATAGTAATGATTTTTGGTGGCATTTTGACCTTCGAGTACTTCAGGAGAAGTATCACTCTGTCGCCAACCTTATCCATAAGGACAGAACACTCTACCACCCCTGACGGGTCAATTAATTAAAACTCGGTTGACATGCCTTCAAGCAAATGATCCTAGGTCAATGACCTGAAGTGACCCGTACCTGAAAGTTTCTCAAGATGTGTGAAATTGATGTAAGAATAAGTACTGAACGTGTCAGATCGCCGCATCAATTTTCTTTTGATATATCGCCAATATTCGTCAGGGGGGATTTTTGCCCACCACCCCAGTCAATGCCGGGCTAAAGAAGACCATGGAGTGTCTTCTTTAAGCGTTTTGTTAGACCTGTAAATCACTACCGATAGCGCTTAAATATTTTACACGCGCTCTAATAATATCCAATCGAACATTTTTAGCTCCCAAACAGACCGATATCAAATAAAAATGTACTTGATGACACCCTAATGGGTAGGCATATCACATTTATTTATGCACATGCACATTTATGGGTATGTATTCACGCAACGCGACTCCAACTCCACTCATACAAGGCCATAGTGCAAACATTCACACATTTCAATCGCGACCAATATTTCTCGCGAGTTGCGACCCAGCGAAGGAGGTTGTTAGTGTTGTCTACATATTATGATTCATGGATAGACTTTTGCCGGTATGACGTCACAACCCGTCTTGGTGACGCAAGATTCTTGTGACGTCACATGTACAAATATAAATATTTTTCAAAATACAACAAATTGCTACTTTTTTTCTCGCAAAAACGAATGCCAGAACGTAATCAGAACCCTCTTTTCCACCATTCCACGTACTTTTCCCAAAGATGTTATATTCCCTATAGTCTTGAAACTCCCATTCTCCTGCTTATATCACCTCATCAACGTTGCATATCTTCTGCATTGTGTTTGCTGAATCAGTTCCATATAATAATGAGTTAGATATTTTAGGAGTTGCATATTTATCTCTGGTTATTTATCACTGGTAAAATACAAAAAAACTATTCTCTACAGCCACACATAACTTATGACAGAACGTTTATCGGACCATTTTGAGCTATCGATATTCGACTAAGTAACCTGCACTTGTCCATTGCGTATACCTACTTTGCTCATATTTTTTTTCTCAACTGAATCCAGTCATCAGTCAGTCATAGTCAGCAATCAATGTCAATGTTCCAAATTATTTTTATGCGGCATTACTTCATCTCACATTGAGACGGCAGCCGTTAATGATCCGACAATAAAATCTGCTATATGTCAGAAGCATGCTTTTAGCTTAGCACACGAATGTAAAGCTGACATTTCGCCTGCCTATGAGTAGACCTAAATGCTCAAAGCATTTGACAATAATCATTGAATTGATTATTCATTGAATCATTTAATGAACGTTATAAATTTAAGCGACATTATTTGGAGTTAGGACAACTGTGACAATAATAGAGTCATGACCTGGGCTGCGGAGTCGACATAATTTTAGCAACTCCGACACCGACTCCGACTCCGGCCTGACAAAAATCGATTCCGACTCCAACTCCGACACCAACTCCAACTCCGGCCTATATCCGTTCTCCAACCGCATGCTAAGCAATATCTGCAATGATATCTATTTTTTCCGTTTGTTTTGTATTCTTAACAGTATGGAGAACAATGCTACGCCGCCCGAGCACGGGCGCGGCGTGACGGCCGCCCGTCCAGCCCAGTCGCGCTCGTCTCCAGGCGGCGGAATAAAATGAAGATAAGAACGTGAGACCGGCATCACTGTGTATGTCTCGTCGAGACGCGTCTGACATTGCGGCGCAGTACGACATACCTGGCCTACCACATGACCTTAAATTACCTTGAACTGAGGTCAAATCTTGAATTTGACTTATGTAACCTGGTCACCATGGTATGATTCGAATCTCTTTGACGAAACGAGCACGATGATATTAAAATGGGCGTCGTGTGACCGTAAGAGTCGGTGCGTCCAAAGCCCCAATCATCATCAGATGGCGTAAAAAATATTGCCCCAACTTCATCAGGCGCAAATCTACCGCTATGTTGAGTAAACTTTCCACACGATTCATTTTACACTCATTTTCTTTCGAAAGGGATGTAAAGTTAATGTCCCTAGGCCGACGACTATTCTACCGACCAAAGTAATAGCTAATTACAGAAAAGTCGACTCGGACTCCGGACCGGAGACGGAGTCGGTAAGATTTTAGCGACTCCGGCTCCGACTCCGACTCCGGCCAAAACTACCGACTCCGACCGACTCCGACTCCGACTTCGACTCCGACTCCGCAGCCCTGGTCATGGCAATGGTTGTTTTACAAGAATCACTTACCGACCAATGCCATGGTTTTAAACATGAATAATGTAACCAGTAAGGCGCCGTAGTTGGCGATGAACGAGCGAGCGCGAAGGAAATGTATGGTGAGGTTGGTATGCGCACACATTAATGAAATCTCTACATTGGGTAATTATATTTGGATTCGTTGCGTCATAACATTCGGATGTGAGTACGAGCGTGAGGTGTCAAGGGTGATGCTTTGCTAGTACCGTTACCTGACACCACACACAATTGTAGAGGTAATTGTACCCCTGCACCTTACTACCCCCCAATTGTACCCCTGCACTTGTGGGAAAGTGGCGGCTGAGAGGTCCCTAACCACGTACACCATTTGAACACAATGGGCTCAGACGTTCCTGAGATATAGAATAGAGGTGTGCACGTGCGCACGTGCACACCTCTTTTCTATATCTCAGAAACGGCTTAGCCCATTGTGTTCAAATTTGGTGTGTGGTTAGGGACCTCTCAGACGCCACTTTCCCACAAGTCAGGGGTGGGGTACCCCTGACTTGTGGGAAAGTGGCGTCTGAGAGGTCCCTAACCACACACCAAATTTGAACACAATGGGCTAAGCCGTTTCTGAGATATAGAAAAGAGGTGTGCACGTGCGCACGTGCAAAGGCATCCGACCCCTGACTTGTAGGAAAGTGGTGGCTGAGATGTCCCTAACCACGCCAAATTTGAACACAATCGGTTCAGCCGTTCCTGAGAAATAAAATAGAGGTATGCACGTGCGCACGTGCAGAAGCACCCCATTCCTGACTTGTGGGAAACCGGCGGATGGCGAGGTCCCTAACCACACACCAAATGTGAACACAATCGGCCAGTCGTTCCTGAGATATATAATAGTGGTGTGCACGTGCGCACGTGCAGAGTTACCCCACCCCTGATAGCCACAGATAGTTTCTGAATCGTTCTGAAGTTTTGACAAGTTTCAGTCGGTGGAGATTTGGCATCACATTTGACCTATCAATACTTATTTTGCTAATTACCACCAAACCACAATTTTGTCAACATTTCAAGTGAGGGACATTTCAAGCCAAAAATCGCATGTAAACGTTGTGTAGTTAAGTAATGGATCGTCGAACTAAGACTTCTATACCAAAACTTGTTAAAACTTTTCAGAACTTTTCAGAATCTTTCAGCGCCATCCATCGTGAAAACGGCTACTATTTAATATATTAATGAGCAAATGAAACAAAAGAGACAACAGTTTCAGGCGTAGCCTATCCTTAAAACATCATTATCTATATTACTGGACACGCTTCAAATAGTAATATGGATAATGATGTTTTTAAAAACAAATGTCTTAACATGCGCCCTGAAGAGCCTCTGACAATTACACGCCCCGGAGGGGGGAGGGGGGAGGGAGGGGGGGGGGGGGATTTCGACCCACCCGCTCCATGATCTCGAAAACCACGCAACGTAGCGACAAGCGGAACACGGATTTATATTTCTCGAGACAAGCTCTATCGAAAGTACATCGGTATTTGTTTAGGTGAGGTAAATATTGAAGTCACCAGAGGTCATCATATGTCAGATTTTCCAGTTTTAGGACTTCGCTTCGAACACCCCAAATATATCGGGAATTATGATAGCTAGGAACAAACAGAAGAAGAAAAACATCGAAATCTCTTGAACAAAGCAATCGCCTATGTGTCCTCAGATTTGAGCTCAGATCAATAGTTTAGGCTCCAGAGGTTTCCTCCATATGTCAAAAAGGTTATTTTTTCCGCAAAACTGTATTTCGCAAACAACTTTTTACCAAAGAAAGATAAAGCAATACGTTTGACGCCATCGTGTTTGTCTCGTCAAGGCGCTTTGAATCATATTCATGTTTACCAGGTTTGGTTAACTGAGAAATTTGACCTCAGGTCAAGGTCAAGTGGTAACCCAAGTAGATCATATTGCATATTGAGAGACGTGTCTCAACGAGACAAACACATTGGTATCGTTTTCACTTCTCTATCTTCATTATGTCGATAGTTATTGACAACACAGTGTTGGCGATCACGAAACTGACCCGATCTTAGGTCACCGATATTATACATCTGAGATGGAAAAATTGTAGGTATATATGACCTTATGAAATCCTACAAGTTTTAAACTGATCGGCCTAAAACTGTGGATGCAGTACTAATGCAAACGTTTTGGAGATGGGGTCAGCAGGTGACCTGGTGTGGTGACCTGACCTGAGATGACCTGAAAAAATGGCGGCGCTGCACGCCGCCGTTTTTGCGCTATCCTTTAAAAACTGGAGGGGTGGGCGGATTTCGCCCCCCCCCCCCCCCTCCAGGGCGCGTGTTAATTGTCAGACTTGAGGATGGGCAACGCCCGGAACTGTTATCTGTTTTGTTTCATTTTCTCATTAATACATTAAATAGTATGAGGATGTGGTTTGTATTGGCTATTTTACATTATGAGCCTCAAAAAGCGCTATCCCATATAAAACCTACTCCTACATCAATTTTACGTCTTCTGTGCAGAAATTAAGCAATTTCGTCGAAATTTTCGAGATATAGCAAATTTAGTGACGGCATTACATACGAATTTGACGAAAAAAAATCGCTACACTTTAACAGACCGTACAAATGCCATATTTTGAGCAAAATGCAATCACAAAACGTCAAAAGATAGCAAATGGCAAGGGATACAAAATGGCTATCTCGAATTGTTTTTAAAAAAATTACCTTGAACTTTGCCAACAATCTCACTTTAGCTAATGTGTACCAAACCTTTGAGAGCACTTAGGGTGATCATGGTCGCAATCGAAGGTTTTGGATGGAAAGTATGGGCCACTCAATTATGGTACACTCAAATACCTCGATTTTGACATTTGACCTGACCGTGACCTGACATGTGACTTAAATTGGAAATTTTCGAATATGCATTATATTATTCGCATTGAGAGCTTTCGAATACCTCCTTGGGCGTCTCGCTGAGATCATTGGTTCGGAAGATAACCAGGGATGCGTTTAACGTCCCCCCAGTTAATGGAGTTCGACTGAGACCCCAGTAAATGGCGGATTAACCGCAGCGGCACCGTCAAATCATAGGGAACAAGTGGCGCAATAAGCGACCAAACGTCAGTAATTGCATAAAATGCATAGAATATCTAATATCGAAATGGATGTTATGGTATGTCTGTTTTTATTCACCCATTTACCCAGGTTACGTTTAACACACCCTTCAAACATTGCATATTCTAAGTATATTCGGTAACATTCTCATAGTTTATAATGCGAGCATATGCATCCACATAAACTCAGCGTGTCCAGGGTCAATTGAACGTCACCGAGTTTATTTCAGTGTAGGTACCTAGGTATATGCCTGAAAGTACAGAAAGCCAGGACTGTGATAGATGATTTATTTGTAGAGATAAGAAAACATGCCAAAGTTGTGTAGCAGCGCTCAGAATGAGTTTTTAAGTGTTTAGAGTTATCTGCTAGTTAGAGGGTGCTTTTGAATCTGAGGAGTACTTTTGGCGGTGACGGGGTGCACTTTTGGGCTCAGGGAGTGCTCGTTTACCGTCAAAACCCTCAATTCTCCACTTATGTAAACATGTTTTTTTTTACTATTGCCCTGGGGAAAAATTTGACGTCACCTTAGCGCTAACCTTTTTTATTCTATTGCTTATTTCGTTCGTTCTTAGCAGCATAGTATCCGAGATATGTGGGAGTTTCTTGATCAAAGTCCTAAACAAGGAAAATGTGACCTGTGATGACCTCTGGTGACCTCAATATTGATCTGAGTACAAAAAAGCCGAATCGACTATGCATGGTCTTGTTAAGAGCTTTCGGTCGTTTTTTTTTGCGTCTTCCTAGCCCTTTTCGTGTTCGAGCTAGTAGGGGTTCATTTTGACCCCCACCAGGGCGAAGTTGTCTCAGAGGCCCACCTGGGCGCGGGTTAAAGAACTTCCCAACATGTTTCCGATATCACAAGTGTCATATAAATATAGAACATCCCCAATGAAACAAAACAAAACATCAGTCAAGTACCTAGGGAGGGGGTATTAATTTTAAGGAAAAGTCAAAAGCCAAGCCAATTTATAGAGATTGTTGATTAACTTATCAATGAAAAAAGTGAGCGCCCTAGCCACTTAATACGTATTGTGTTATTATCGTTTCCAGCATTGACACTTCTTTTTGTGGGTAATTATTGTATTGAATACTTAAAACGGCATCAATTAGGCTTGTGAACACTTTTTTGTATTGTGGTCGGTATTACCCTGGTGGTCGGTATTACCCTTTTTGTGCTCAGATCTCAGGTGTTTTTTTTCTCCAGATTCAAAAAGATGAGGTGCAAACTGCAAGCACTTCTTAAAGGGAATGTTTCACCTTTGTATTAGTTTTAAACTGAGATAGCCATTATCTTGGGTCGTTATTAAAATATATAAATTACTAAGGTCATTTTTCCCAAAACTTAACCGTTTTTAAACAATTTAATTTACCATTTGCAAAATGCACCCAGGCTGGTGTAGCCGCTGATTGGCTGACAGACACTTTTTCAGCCAATCCCACTTTGTCAGCCAATCAGCGGCGATCTATAGCTCAGTAATGACGTCATCAGCCCAAACCTAAACAAACTTAATTTGCATAAAGTTAAGTGAATTTTCGAGTGAAAAAATATCACCATCGTTTTCAGCAGCACTTACTTGATATTTTCGTTTACAACCAGCGTATATTGGACAACTTTCAGAAAGGTGAAACATTCCCTTTACCACGCGCCCTGGAGGGCCTCTGATAATTACACGCCCTGGAGAGGGGGCGGATTTCGACCCCCCCCCCCCCCCATGATCTCGAAAACCACGCAATGTAGCGACAAGCGGAAATCGGCGTTAGATAGCTCGAGAGGTAATTTTTTTCTCAGGCCAATATTGAATAGCTTTTACAGTTTCTTTGGAACACCCCAATGTATATGGAAGTTAAAGTAAATGCATGTTCAAGTTCAAGTTCAAGTTCAAGTTCATGTATTTCAAGGAGCGTCCACATAGTGGGTATTCTGCACCTAGTCATAGCTAGCATGGCCCATGATGCAGCACATACATACATACACAGTGAAAGTGATACAATCAGCAGATACAGTCGATAGTCAATCAGCGATTTAAAGCACTCAGGAACGCGCGGCGCGAGCGGGCATGGACGGCAGCCGCTGGCAGTCGGTTCCATGCGGCGGCAGCTCGGTACGGAAACTGCCGCTGAGTGGCGGTCAGCCGGACGCGAGGCAGATGGAGTGAGCCAACGCCGTCCGAAACAGCTCGAGTCTGGCGTTGGGAAAACTCGGCACGCGTCGCAAATAGAGCACGCAGAGCGTGGGGCGACTCGCTGACATGCAGCGCCCTGTGCACGTTCTGGCAGTCACGGTGGCGAACAGTTTCCGCGACTCTCTGCCATCCGAGTGCTTCAAGGGCAGGGGATATGTGGTCGCAGCGGCGAGTACCACTCACAAGCCTGGCAGCGAAGTTGATAATTATCTGCACTCTACCTAGATGACACTCGGCCGCGCCACCCCAGACAGACAGGCAGTAGAGGATGTGCGGGAAGACGTGAACTTGGACTAGGAGCTTCAGAACCTCAGGAGTGAAATGGTGCCGAGTTTTGAAGAGGGACACGAGGATTGCGTTGCAGCGCCGAACGATTAAGGAGATATGGGGTTCCCAGGTGAGGTGTTGGTCGAGGAGTACACCCAGTACCTTCACTGAAGATGATGGGTAAATATCTGTGCCAGAAGTAGTAATGTGGAAGTTGTTGGTCTTTTTGAGGGAGGGTTTGGTGCCAACCAGCATGAAGTCTGTCTTTGTGGGGTTCATTTTGAGGCTATTAGACTGGAACCAGTTTTGTAGGCACTGGATCGACTCCTCGACCCGGGCTTTCAAGTTAGAGAGACCGACGACATCAGGAGTGGCGGAGTCAAGGAGTTGGGTGTCGTCGGCGTAGGATAGAAGGCGGCCGTGGGGAAGGAAGTTGGGTAGGTCATTGATGAAAATGAGGAAGAGGATTGGACCGACAAGGGATCCCTGGGCCACCCATGGGATAGGGGTAGAGTGATTGAGCCGCCGCTGACCGTCTGTCTCCTACCGCTCAGGTAGTCTCTAAACCATTCCGAGGACACACCGCACTGTTCGAGCTTACTGAGAAGGACGTCATGATCAATACTGTCGAAGGCTTTGCTGAGGTCGATCGTCGTAATCGACGCGACATGGCCGTTGTCGACAGCCCTTGCCAGCCATTCCACAGCGTCGATCAGAGCGTTCTCTGTCGAGTGACATGGACGGTAAGCATATTGCATTGGCGTCAGTACATGGTGGTCAAGTAGGTAAGAGCTGAGCTGCGAGCAGACAACCTTCTCCGCGATTTTCGACAGTACAGAGAGTATAGAAATGGGCCGAAAGTTGTTGAGGTCAGACCGATCGCCCGATTTAAACACTGGAGTGACGCGCGCGATCTTCCAGGAAGAAGGGAAAGTACATGACGATATAGAAGGGGAGAGATAGAGAGAGAGAGAGAGAGAGAGAGAGAGAGAGAGAGAGAGAGAGAGAGAGAGAGAGACACGGTTTATTGAATTACATGGCTGCGAGTATTGACTCATATAGCACATGACATGTACATCGCTGAGCACAATATCATAAGCACAAGTATAAGGACATTTTACACATTTCTAAGAAAAGATGTTGAGTGAAATGAATGAAAGAAATGAACAGCCTACCTAGATGACAAAATGTCGGAGTTTATGAGAGATGTCATGAGTGGAACGCTGGACTTTCTTAGACGCGCACCGCAACAAAATGTCTCAAGCGTGTTTCGTCTTCGAGTCCTTTTGCCAGAGATGGAACCTCTAAGTTTCGGAAGTAGGTCTCGGTGTACATTGGAGTTCAACATTTGTTTACCAAGGCGTAAGCACAGCATTTGCCTCCTGTCAGCGAGCGTGTCCAGGTTTAACTGGCGCAGAATTTGCTGGTAACTTATATCATAGCCAGCAATTATTTGCAGGGTTCGCTTTTGAACTCTTTCTAACTGCTGAGCTTGTTGGGCGGTGAGACTGGCGTGGAAAACAGGAGCGCAGTATTCAAGTAGTGGCCGGATGTATGTAATGTAAACTTTCACCATTTGTTCTTGCGGCGGTCGAAACCTTTTCATGACGTGCAGCATGAAAGGGCCCTTGAGCCCTTCGATACCATACCCTCAACGTGTGTGTGCCAGGACATATCATTAGATATGGTGACGCCAAGTAGCTTTGTCTGATCCACCGTTGGGATGCTAGTGCCATGTATTGTAATGTCCGGTAACACCATTGGCTTCTTAGCTGTGAAGAAGTGCATTACCTGGCACTTATCAATGTTAAGGACCATCTTATTTTCATTCGCCCATTCACAAAGTTGATCAGTCAGTTCCTGAAGCTTAATTTCTTCCTGAACACAATCCACCGAGCACGCTTGATAAATAGTTAGATCGTCTACATACTTGAGCCTGTTTTGTGTTTGTGATGCGGCGCCATTCACCATAGCTAAGTCGGCTACTGGTCCAACCAGGGTGCCCTGTGGGGTGCCACAGGTTATCGGTTTCCAGGAGCTGAGACTGCCATCTGGCATCTTGACCCGCTGCTGGCGGTTCTGGAGAAATGAGGAGAGCCAGTTTGCATACTCTGGACGGAGTCCTATGTCCAGGAGTCTCTGTATGACTGTTGTGTGATCTATTAGATCAAAGCCCTTCTTGAAGTCGTACATGATCACTGAGAATAGCTTATCAGCATTGTCTAGCTGAGCCAGTAGATTGTGCATTAATCTAATCAGGTAGTGAGAGGTAGATGCTCTTCTCATGTTTCCATACTGGTGAATGTCAATGTTTGGTCTTATGTCAGCCAGGATGAGCGGCACTATGAATTGCTCCAAAACTTTACTAAACGTTGGCGTGAGACTCAATGGTCGCAGGTCCCCCGGCGACGTCGGGGTGGGTTTCTTGGCAACTGGTGTGATGGTCGCCCTCTTCCAGACTGAAGGTACCCGGCCCTGCTTTAACGAACTGTTAAAGATGTGAGCCAAAGGAACGGCCAGCTCCACAGAAAATTCCTTAAGCAGCCGTACCGGAAGTTGTCCAACGGGTACCGCCATATGCTCTCTGAGGCCAGATAAGCTGTGGGCTACTTGCCAAGGCTGTATGTCGAAGGGAATATCTTGTGCAGGTAGATAGCAAGGCAGCTGATCTGTTTGTAATGGTTCGTAGGTTGTGCATATTTGCGTGTAGTGATGGTTGATAAGTTCGGCATGACTGGCACTATCCAACGCTTCAGGCATTTCTAGGTTCCAGGGCTTCGGTTTACGGTTGGTTAATTTGGACACTTGTTTATACCAAGATACACCTTTATCAGATGCAATCTTGTTCATTTGTTGTTTATACCATTGAGTTTTTGCGGAGGAGATCTCAGACCGAACATGTCTCTTAGCTGCCTAAGTCGGTCCAATTGGCGACGGCTGTGGGCCCTGTTTCGGAGGTTGATGAGCTCTTTGAGTCGCTTTGTCATCCATGGAGGCTCGTTAATGCTACATCTGTATTTTACCTCGGGGAAGAACTCTTCATATGCAGTCTGCAGTTGTTGCTCGAGCGCCTCAGCAGCCTGGTTTACGTCATGTAGGGTTGTTATATCGCACCAATCTTGTGCGCAAATCCACTGACCGAACTGCCTCATACAAGAGTCCTTCAATGGCCGTAACGTGCGATACTGATGCGTGATTTCTTTCTTTTCAAAATTGACCCAAATCACCGTGCTGTGATCTGACGTTCCTATCGCCGGTACAGTGCTAGGCACATTTTGTGAGTCACAATCGGTTAAGATGATATCAAAAACTGATGTCCCTATGGTTGGCTCTGTTACTATTTGCTGCAGGTTGAGCTGTTGAGCTAATGAGTTAACATCAAAAATACTGTTGAAATCTCCCAAAATGACTGATTTTGCTCTAGGCCTGAGTGATCGCAGATTATCAACAGTTTCCATTAGGTGATCAGCTATCGCACGCCTTCGAGATGCACTCGCATCAGGCGGAATGTATACCCCAGAGACAATTATACTCTCTGGATGTGATGGTCTGAGGACACACCAGCAAACTTCTAGGTCATCCGGGACATGAATGTTGGGCTCAATGCATTGTAAGCCGTTCTTCACGTACATAATGATACCACCACCCTTACACTTGTTCACTGCAAGGAAGTTTCTGTCTCGGCGTACCGTTTTGTATCCGGCTTGAAATATTTGGCCATCAGGTACATTTTTGTCCAAGTGCGTTTCTGTAATTACAGCCACATCTATGCCATATCGATGCAATATGAGTGCAAGTTCAGTTTGTTTCGTATTCGCACAAAGACCGTTGGCATTGGTGGTAAGAAAACTTGGCTGTTTTGTGAAACGTAATTGAGCCGAATTAGTATGTGATGACTTGACATGGGTACCAGTAGAGGTCGCTACTTTCAATCTAAAAAACCTGCCGTCTCACCGAGGATGTGCTGCGCTACATTACGAGCTCCTTCGAACGTATACAGTATGCCTGTTCTGTTAATTCCTCCGAAGAGAGATTCCTTGAGCCGAGGGCGTATGACGATGAAGGTAGAACCCGTTGACATACACAGCTGGGCGAGCTCTGTGTTGATGGTCTTCACATTTTCATAGACAGTCGACCCAGCGTCCCTTCTCTCCTCCAGCGAGCAAACTGAAACTTTTTCTACATTCTTCAGGTGGCGTGCATATTCCACCATGCTCGCCAGTTTGTCTAAAACGTAGTCTGCGCTATGGTCTACGGCGTCTTCAGCTCCTAAATGCATGACGACCTCAATTTCCTTCGCTTTTGATCTTTGGGTCACATTACGCAGCGACTGATCGAAGTTATCAGAGGTCGCTGCAACAAAAGAGACGTTCTGGTCGAAGGAGAACTCGTCCATAGCAGCAGCTTTGATTCTGCTTACATTTTGTCCCCCGATCAATACTGCTCCATATCTTCGCACTTTGCTTCTCTTCTTTTTTTCCTACTACTCGAGTCCAGCCATCATTGGCATTGTCGATCGGTTCACTGCCTGTGACTTGTTCACCTTGGTTGGCTTGATCTGTCCTAGGTACGTTATCGACCTCGGTATGCTTTATTGCGATGTTCTCCACTTGTTTGTTCGGTTTTGTCTCATTTCGCGTCTGTCTGGCTCGTTCCACTACTCGTTCCGTTGAAACAGTCTCCGTTTTCGACTTTGATTGAGCTTCCTTGTACTGCTGCAGTTCTCTTGTTTTGGCATCCACATCATGGTTGATTGTCCATGCTTCTAGCCTCTTGAGCCTATCAGCAAATCTACCAAACTCATCACTGATGGCACGTAGGGCATCTTGCAGGTCAGAAGCCAAAGTCTCTCCGATTTGCTCTGCCGCCTTCTGTACCGCCTTTTGGGCAGCCGTTTCGACAATCGCGTTGAGTTCGGCTCGGCTGATGCAAATGCAATCTTGCTGGTCGTCATTATTTTCAGTCACGTCGTTTTACGTAAACCACTATCTGCCCGGTTGGCCAGGTCGTCATCGGGTGTGGCGCGCCCTCTCGTTGGCTGCATTGCGAACTGCCTGAGGCGGTTCCAAAAATTACGCCGCTCGCTCAGCAGACCACTGCACAGGTACGAGCGACGTGCGAGGGTGATTAGTCCCTTCACTCTGTTTCGGCATTGCTGGTGCGGGCGGCGTGCCTCCGGGGTGCGGCAGTGCTCCCAGGTCTCGCGGGCGCGGTCGCGCTCCTCCATGGCTGCGGAGACTTGCGCGTCGCCTCGCAGCCACGGGCAGCTCGGTCGGCGTGACGTCACGGTGGTGGTCGGGCAGTGGATGTCGACTGCGGTGTTCCATACTGTCATGAACGCGTCCACCTTGTCGTCGACGGTGCTAGCGGCGTGAAGCGGCTCCCAGTCCGCGAGCAGCAGGCTCAGGTTGAGCGCGTCCCAGTTGACGCGTTTCCACGGCCGCATGGTGGTGGTGATTGGTCGTCGGCGCTCTCTGGGGACGGGAGCGCAGAGCAGCACAGGCTGGTGGTCCGCCACGGGCTCGGGGAGAACCTGGATTGAGTCTTGGAGTCCATGTGCATTGAACCCATTGAACAATTTCCAGTATGTAATAAAACAAGGTTTGAATGAAACAAAATACTGAGTTTCTGACAGCTTATGCCATGGCAAAATTTATTTTGTGACTTTCTGAAAGCAAAAGTGTAATCCTAACGGCTGGGAAGATTGCAATAGTCGTTTTCACGAAGGATTATTGCGCTGAAAAGCTTGTGAAAGATTCTGAAAGTTTTGAAAAACTACACAACTTCTACCTGCGATTTTTGGCTAGAAATGCCCCTCATAATTTTGTAATATGTTGGTAAGAATAAAATGTGTTGACAAAATTGCGGTTTGGTGGTAATAAGCAAGATAAGTATTGATAGAATCTTCCTGAAAAGTTTCAGGAAGATTCTATCAATACTATCCTGCTTATTACCACCTAACCGCAATTTTGTCAACACATTTTATTCTTACCAACATATTACAAAATTATGAGGGACATTTCTAGCCAAAAATCGCATGTAAAAGTTGTTTAGTTTTTCAAAACTTTCAGAATCTTTCAAAAACTTTTCAGCGCAATAATCCTTCGTGAAAACGGCTAATATGATACTTGGTAAAAAATCTACTATTAAATCATTTAAATAGTGACAGCTGCGCTCAGTGAAATCCGAACCTTAAAAATATTTTAATTATTTGTTCTATGCATTTTGAAACAGGTTTTTGATTGTGGGTGCCGAAAGACCCTGCAATAAAGACGAAAGAAAGAAAGAAAGACGAAAGACGAAATAAAAAAGAGGGTGCCCATTTCAACTTTGTGTGTGTCCTGGCACCCACAAAGAGATAGGAAACCACACCCCTGACAATGAGCCCAATATGTCAGTTGGATCGAGATGCACTTCAAATGTGTTTCAACGTATTCCATTATTCGAGCCCAATTATGGAGTTACTGCCCAAGTTACTGCACAGGTTATGGAGCGTGTGGAGGTTGTGGAGGTTGTGAGATTCCACTTGGATAATACGCGTGTTATCCGTTATTACTTTGTTGTTTTTTCCTCTGCAGTGGTTATCTAACTGGTCCGGCATCATTACAAATCATTCTCATCTAACCCGCCGTTGTAACTGGTCCGGCATCATTACAAATCATTCTCATCTAACCAGCCGTTGTAACTGGTCCGGCATCATTACAAATCATTCTCATCTAACCCGCCGTTGTGGATAAGCTCGGTCGCCAAATGAGGAAAAGCAGGATTAGTGAGGGCCCACGTGCTTTTAGATGCGCGGGCCTCATTTGTAATAATTGTGGTGGTTGTGGTACCTATATTCATATGCTTATCATCTAGACTAGCTTACCTGCCCGAAATAAATAAATGAATTGCTTTGGGCCTTTTCTGAAGCATAACCAATGTTTCCTTTCGAACGTCACGTATCCGAGTGTCTCTGACGCTGTCTCACGTACGAGTGTCTCACGTATCCGAGTGTCTCTGACGCTGAGTGACGTTTTCCGTGACTGGCATTTTGCAACAGTGTCCCCGAATGGTCCTCAGCACGGCTGTATGATCGTATCATGTACAGTCCGATGATGACTGAACCCATGTCATGTCTAATTTGGCACCGAGATTTCTCCGCAACTCTCAGAAAGCTGGCATGACCCCGCATTGTCTATATATAGCTTGGAGATTACTCAAATGCTCAGCAATGTCGTTAGGTGTTTCCCAAGTGCCCCTGTCATCTCCGGAATCCCAGGGAACTGGCTCGAGAAACATTATTGATTAAAACGCCTGTTTTTAGTCGTATACGGGTATCCTTCGTTTGTAGTCCGGTATCAGTAAGTAACCTCAGCACCCATTAACAAGCACAAGGCTTTCATTTCGCGCGGTTTGTTCAGGCATTATCTTCACGTCTTTGGTAAGGTAACAGTGACTAGGTGGCCATATGTCGATCCAATACCTACATTTGGGATGTCCGTAAGAGTATACTTATTCGGAACGGCGGTTTGTTGCACCATGACTATCCGAAAATTCTATAACTTTTCGATTAACCCGCGCCCCGCTGGGGTATTCAGCCGAACATGCACCGCTGGGGGGGGGGGGGGGGGGGGCAGATTCTGCCCCCTTCGTTATCTTCTGAACCAATAACTGCAGCGAGACGCACAAGGCGGAAATCGAAAACTCTTAACGAGACGCATCTAAGACATACGCGATATTTTCCAAATAAGATCACATGTCATGTCACAGTTAGGTCAAAGGTAAACAAATTGAGGTATTTGAGTTTATGGGTCATACTTTCCATCCTAATACTTACATTGCGACTATTATCGCACAAATGGCTCTCAAAGGTATAATGCATCTCCTGCATAAGCGAAAGTGAAATTGTAAGCAAAGGTCAAGGTCAAAGTGAGGTCACAATAGGTCACTATTGGCAAGAGGTCTACGAAAGCTATGCATCACATGTTGTATGGGATATTGTATATGTATAATTTGATAGTAGCAGCAATTTTCACAACTTGACCCCATATCAGGTCAAAGTCAGGACACAAAATGTCAAAATTTGAAATTAATTAATATAAATACAAAAGGCATGTTTCTAGACCAGTCTTGTCCCAGAAATACAGCGCTGGCATTTATTTGTATGTCACTAAAAACCAAAAAGCAACTTTACAAAATGACGTCATGAGTTACTTATACTTAGGAAGCCATAAGTCAGTCAACAATACATATATTGCTTTTAAATTTGGTTTGGGTATCAACCAATACTTGGTTCGCTAGTAGATATTCCGTTTTTGTTAATGTCTTGAGAAAAAAAATATTTTGTGGAAATTTTCTGAAACAATCAGAGGCCAATTTCATAAAGCAAGGAAGTTTGTAATTACGAAGAATTTCTTTGTTATTACAAATAATTTGTACACATGCAATGTGTATGCCGACATTGCAGACCACCAAGCGGTATTCTGCACTAGTAATCTTGTCTCCACTTGTGTAATACGACCCAACCTAATCCATCCTCACCCTAGATTTGACTATGGGCGTATTGATGAACTTACAGCTAATATATCTGAGAAACTTAGGGGATACTTGTATATCGATGATGCCGAACTAGCTACTGAACGTCTTGTGAGTACCATTAACGACGAGACCGTCAGGCTATCTAATACCAGACCATCCAGAAAATATACGCCTATTCAACCGTGGATAACAATGGGTATCCTTCGATCTCTAAGAAAAAGAGTAAACTTCTGAAACAATTTAATATCAATCGTACCCCTGAAAATCAACTAATATTCAGAAGGTATCGTAACACGCTGAGGTTGACTATACGGCATGCTAAACAAAATATTTCCAAAACCAATTCCGGAAACATGCTAGTAACTCAAAGCTTTTGTGGGCCAATTTACTTGAAGCTATCAGGAGAACTAAGAATACTGAGGGGCTTCCGAACCAATTCGAAGTTGATGGTGACCTCACAGATGACCGCCATCGCATAGCAGACTCCTTCAACACATACTACAGCAGAGTAGGCCCAAACCTCAACTCAGCCCTCGGACCAGCCAGTGCAGATCCTATGAGCCTTATGGAAGGTGTCGGGGTGACTGAGACGATTTCGTTTAGCTCTACCACGAGTTTTCATGTCACTAAAACTGTTAATAGCTTGAAGAATGAAGTAGGTGCTGGACTTGATGGTATCAGCACCAAGCTCATCAAATGTCTACTGCCAGCTATTATAATAGAACTTACACATCTTATTAATTTATGCATTACAGAATCGACCTTTCCAAAACAATTTAAACTTGCCCTCAATTCCTATATACAAAGCTGGTAAACGTACGCAGTTTTCCAATTATAGACCTATATCAATTCTACCGGTTCTGTAAAAAGTTCTCGAATCAATAATGTATGACCAACTATTGACGTTTATCACTGAACATAACGTCCTGAATGACAACCAATTTGGATGTAGGTCAAATCATTCAACCTATATGCCATTATCACTAATTCATGACTTCATAACAGCCAATATGACAGATAAAAGAAAAACAGCGGGAATTTATCTTGATCTAGCCCGTGCGTTCGACACAGTGAACAATGATATTCTATTGATGAAACTCTCCAAATACGGCATTGTTGGAGACTCTCTTAATCTGTTAAGGTCCTACCTCATGTCACGAACGCAAAAACTTAAATATAATGGCATAATATCAGATGCAGTTGACTCAACCTGCGGGGTCCCACAAGGCTCCCTTTTGGGACCCCTTCTGTTTTTATTGTACATAAATGACTTACACGCAGCTTGTGGTGACGCAAAAATACTACTTTTTGCTGATGATACAGCCCTGCTATACTCTGCTTCTACATATCCTGACCTCCAAAGTGTCATATCACGTTCATTTCCCAAGATATCTGCCTGGCTACATGCCAACAGATTGTCTTTGTCAATACCCAAAACTTTTTATCAACTTTACTCAACACAGGAGACTGAAGTAAATATGAATATTCCAGTAGGAGGCGCTCACTTAAAGCGAGCTAAGACGGTCAAGTATCTCGGTGTATTAGTCGATGACAACCTGAAATTTAAAACACACATAAACAAAGTGTCAGGCATATGCAGCAAAAACCTTGGTGTTTTATATAGAGCCAGATTTTTACTAAACAGAGAGCTAATAATCCTCCTTTACAATGCATTGATCTTACCCTATCTAACGTACTGTTCAGTCATCTGGGGCTCCAACTATCACTCATCTCTTAAACCTATCATCACAGTTCAAAACGTGCTATACGTCTAATAATGGGGGTTTATCCCAGAACTTCAACTTCTCGTCTTTTCCGTGAGCTCCGAATGCTGAAATTCGTTGACTTGGTTAAATACCATATGCTATTAGTTTTACATGACTTCATCACTGGTCGAGTCCCAAGCCCAATTGCAGACAAACTAACCATAGCTCATGTGAATAGACCAACACGACACATACGCCACTTCCAAGAGCATACCACGACACCCTTTACGACGTAGGAAATCGACTAGGTTAGGTTAAAAAATAGTCGAGAAATGCAACGGTCTTTCTTTTAAGAGTAGTTCTGTTATGCTTCGCCACCTGGTGAATGGCCAAATTCTGTTTACTCTAATTGCTTACCAAGATGTATTTTTTTACAATCAGAGTTTGCAAATCGTCGAGAAATTCAACGGTCTTTCTTTTAAGAGTAGTTCTGTTGTTATGCTCCGCCACCCGGTGAATGGCCAAATTCTGTTTACTCTAATTGCTCTAATTGTTAGTCTAATTGCTCTAATTGTTAATAATTCTCCCCATAACTAATTTTATTTTAAATACAAAATAAACCACATATTTTGTTAAATTAATTTAACAATCAAATTATTTGTCATTAGCATCAAGTTTAATACAAACGTTCTTGATTTCAAGGTTTCTGCTGTACTAACAATTGTGTTTACAGTTTTCTTTACAATCGGTAATTCAGAGGTGATGAATGCTTGTGAAATGTCTTTTTTGTGAGGTTTGTAATATTGTCTTGCGTTTGTTATCGCAAACTTGTGTAATTGCTAATTTCTTTGTGAAATAGGCCTCTGTATGTTTTTATTTTTTAGGGGCAAACATGCAAACTTTCGAACATCTGAGATAGCCATTTGGAAGAGAATGTCATTTTCTTTATTTTGGCGTTTTGTATTTGCAATTTTCTTCAAAACTCATGTCTTACGATTGTTTTAAAACATTTATCGTTTTCCCACCATAAATTACATGACATGACGTCATTAAACGCCTTTATCTCCCAAAGTACATCAATTTCATTGCAATTGGGTGAGAAGTCGTGGAATTGATGGTATGCAAAGTTTCACGTCGATATTTATAACAGTTTTTTAAGTTATTGCGAAAATATCAGCCCCCCCCCCCAGGCGGGACGCGGGTTAAACACCAAGCAATAAGGAGGCAGAAATTGCCGAAGGCAGATGGCTGACATGACAATAATAACGCGCCCTTTCCCCCATTCTCCTCACTTTCATTTCCCCTCTTTATTAGTGCAACCCTTTGCTGTGTGTCGTCGTGTCATATTGTCAGAATATCTGCATGTTTTACAACACACACAAATATTTAATGAATATTCGCTGTCTCATCATAACACTTGCTTCATTATTGGCACAATGTCGAATTCCTCGAACCCTTGCATGAAGTAAGCTCAAATTGAACCTGCCAACTTTCCGAAGGACCTTGAAGTCATCGCACCATACATCATCAACCCATGACCAAACAACCTGCTCGTCTGGGGACGTCTGGAGTGGCGGTTGATGATCAGATAGGCACCGGACCGGCGGCGGACGGCGGCGGACGGTACATCACCGCACCCCGCGCCGCACGGTACACCAGCCCGGCCACGAGCCGCCTTTTTCTCCGCCGCGGCACATCGCCGACCGAGATAGCACTAATCTCAGTGACGTCAGGCGCGCTTGCGAGATCCTGCCGGACGGGTAGAGGCCCTTAACGAGCCCGGCCGGGTTTGCACCACCCCACAGGCCAAGGCCACACTGTCCGACGGGCCCACTGGCGGCAGAAGACCTCGCTCGATGTCCAAATGGTGGTACAGCGAGAAGAAAAAACTGGAAAACTACGTGGATGTCTGCAGAGGCACAGTTTCGACATGAGCCCTGGTGTGTTCGGAACGGTGCAGTTATTTTGTAGCGTTGTAGCGAAAATGTGTTCCGCCGAGTTTTCAACAACGGTTTCAGCAGCGTTGACGAAAAAAGAGTAGACATAGATGTTGTGCAGTTACATCGTGTTGTCTCCGGTGAGCTGAACATCTAATACCAATAAAATAAATCGAACATTTCGTCACTGTATTATCTCCGAAAATTGACGTCAAGCTGCATCAGTCGATACATACGCACCGAATACAAAGCCATCTAAAAGCCTGCGAAATGAGATGGACCGCGGCTGGCGTGCAGTTCACAAACATGTCATCATTGGCTGCAGCAAGCTCGTCCGAACACACACCGCTCCGACCTACGGACAGCCCCGCGGCCGCGGATCTGCGCCGGCGACCCCCGGCCCCGTCCTGGCGCACACAAACCACGGATACCACGGAACCACGGAACCACGGATACACCCACCGGCGCAGCACGCCCGGTCCACACATTGTACTTGTTCAACAACCGCCCGCCGGCGGGCTGCCCCGCCACCCCCCGCGGGGCCGGCGGAGTCAGCCGCCCATCACAGGCGGCACAACAGTCGGACGGACGGGGGAAACACGCACGCGCGGCGCACGCACAACACAGCACAACAACGCACAACACCGCGGCCGGGCCGCGCGCAAGCTAATCTACAGCAGCGTGTTCACAGTGAAGAAAGAGCTCGTAACTCGAACTCAACATGAACATAAAACGCGTCCGCCACACAGTGTAAACTGACAGGTGACAGGTGACAGGTGCGATACGAGCGACGAGAGGACACGCAGTCGGCGTGAAAAGCCGACGAGCCAGTGCCGATATGTGGCTGCCTGTTGTCGTGCGGGTGGACTGCGCGACCAACTGGGTGTCACTCGCTCGCAAACTGTCGCCATCAAACTCTAGGGCCCGGGATACTCCGGTACGGCTTAGCCCTATCACAGAAAACGCTTGTGTACTCGTGTGTGTGTGTATGCGTGTGTATGCGTGTGCGTGTGTATGCGTGTGCGTGTGTATGCGTGTGCGTGTGTATGCGTGTGCGTGTGTATGCGTGTGCGTGTGTATGCGTGTGTATGCGTGTGTATGCGTGTGTGCGCGTGTGCGCGTGTGCGCGTGTGCGCGTGTGCGCGTGTGCGCGCGTGTGCGCGTGTGCGCGCGTGTGCGCGCGTGTGCGCGTGTGCGCGCGCGTGTGCGCGCGCGCGCGCGTGCGTGCGTGCGTGTGTGTGTGTGTGTGTGTGTGTGTGTGTGTGTGTGTGTGTGTGTGTGTGTGTGTGTGTGTGTGTGTGTGTGTGTGTGTGTGTGTGTGTGTGTGTGTGTGTGTGTGTGTGTGTGTGTGTGTGTGTGTGTGTGTGTGTGTGTGTGTGTGTGTGTGTGTGTGTGTGTGTGTGTGTGTGTGTGTGTGTGTGTGTGTGTGTGTGTGTGTGTGTGTGTGTGTGTGTGTGTGTGTGTGTGTGTGTGTGTGTGTGTGTGTGTGTGTGTGTGTGTGTGTGTGTGTGTGTGTGTGTGTGTGTGTGTGTGTGTGTGTGTGTGTGTGTGTGTGTGTGTGTGTGTGTGTGTGTGTGTGTGTGTGTGTGTGTGTGTGTGTGTGTGTGTGTGTGTGTGTGTGTGTGTGTGTGTGTGTGTGTGTGTGTGTGTGTGTGTGTGTGTGTGTGTGTGTGTGTGTGTGTGTGTGTGTGTGTGTGTGTGTGTGTGTGTGTGTGTGTGTGTGTGTGTGTGTGTGTGTGTGTGTGTGTGTGTGTGTGTGTGTGTGTGTGTGTGTGTGTGTGTGTGTGTGTGTGTGTGTGTGTGTGTGTGTGTGGGTGTATGTGTGTGTGTATGGGTGTGTACGTGTTAGTATTGATGTGTCTGACTTGAGTGTGCGCGCTGCGAGTGTCCCCTCCCCACGTGAATCCTCTTACTCGTGTGTCCCTCTATTGCTCCCACAACCCGGTTCGCCCCACTCACTGTACAGATACACAGATCAACTTGTCTAAAGCACCGGTCACAGTTATATATGGACATGCTCCGATCCAAACCTCCGTGCTCACGACTCCTCTCCACTTCCTTCGCTTCCAGGTGACCCGTTTGGACCAGCCACCCTCCTGACGGTGAGCGTGTCCCTGTGGTGCCAGAGTCGGCTTCAAGTGGCGACGTGACGCTCTCCTCAGGGACACCAACGGGGTCCCACCGCTGGCCACTGCGGGTCCCACCGCTGGCCACTGCGGGTCCCACCGCTGGCCACTGCGCTGCTCCAGGCAGACGAGCGACTAGCCGAAGCTCCTGTCCTCGAGACTCCTGGTGAACCCCGATGGCTCCAGCGGCTAGGTAATTCCTTTCTTGTGGCTTCAGGGCCGCTAGCCGACTCAGCTATCACCCGCTACCACAGCAGTGCCTAAGGACGAACCGTCGGGTGCCTAAGGACAAACCGTCGGGTGCCTAAGGACACACCGTCCGGTGCCTAAGGACAAACCGTCGGGTGCCTAAGGACAAACCGTCCGGTGCCTAAGGACGAACCGTCGGGTGCCTAAGGACGAACCGTCCGGCGCCTAAGGACAAACCGTCCGGTGCCTAAGGACAAACCGTCGGGTGCCTAAGGACGAACCGTCGGGTGCCTAAGGACGAACCGTCCAGTGCCTAAGGACGAACCGTCGGCCGCCCGCAGCCGTTAGTCCGCAGCCTACAACACCTGGAAGTTCTGGTAGCGGTAGTCTATCTCTGATGAGATGCTGTGTCGGGAGGCAGGGGCGGGACTCGGCTGGGTCGGCGGCATCGGACTCACGTGGCTGGTCAACTGGGGAGGAGTAGAGGGATCACGGTCAGACATGCTACTTAAGTCTGCTACTTAAGCTTTTAATAACACATAACTGTTTCGAACATGGGTGCGACAGGCGAAAGACTGACAGACTGTGGTGGCAACGCGTGCAATAAGTTTTGTTTTCATCCGCAGTAAGGCAGGTACGTACCAATCAATATTAAATAAGTTTGATGGCTAATGCGTTTTCGGAGAGCCTATCGAAACACCACCGTGGATTTGGTGAAAGATATGGAATGTTTTTGCTAAGCAACAGATCGAAATAAATATGATTACTCGAAATAAAATAAAATATAATTTCCCTGGCGAATCATGGGACATGAACCACAATTGCTATCACCCGACGTACCTTTTCCGAGTGACAGCACTTCGTTCCTCCCCACTTTATTCTCCATTTCGTTCCCATCACATCCCACCCTCCCATCGTCCTTCCCTAGCTCCTCCGTCCTCTCACCTGAGAGTTGATGGTCTGGCCGTGCTGGTTCAGGTGGTACTCCATGTTGCCGTAGTAGGCGCCGTACTGCGGGTACGAGTTGGCCGGCTGGCTGCCACTTGAGTACTGTCTCTCCATCGACGGCGGGCTCGACACCAGATCACCCATCGGGTTCCAAATCGTATTATACGCGTAACTCTGCAACGCCAAACACCGATCTATCGTCAACTCTCCGCGCCTCCGATGTGGGCGTGCGCAAATCGCACAACGCTCATGCGTGCAACGCAACGCTCGCACGCTGCTGCACGGCCGTGCGAAGTGCTCGCTCACCACGCGTGGCCGCACAGGAACGTGAAGCGTCGCTCGCCGCCAGCAGATGCGCCGCCGAGGAATGCTGGGGAGAAAAGTAATTGGCAAAAATCGTCGTGTCGCGCGGTGGATGGACACGGCCGTCTGCTGGCTGACGTTAACAGATGACGGGCCACTCGCACGGCGCTGCTGACGGCTGCGGCTGCGGCTGGATGACGGGCCAATCGCACGGCTACGGGGACGCTGCAGCACTGCACGACGTGCACACATTTTTCTGTGCTGCCGAGCGTCCGGCAACACCGGTGGATGTTTCCACAGGTGTTGCCGAGCAGTGAGTAGTGCACACATGTGCCACATATTCGACTGCGCGGCGTTCACGTCGGCGGCACATATTCTACTGTGCGGCGTTCACGTCGGTACAACATATTCGACTGCGCAGCGTTCACGTCGGCGGCACATATTCTACTGCGCGGCGTTAACGTCGGCGGCCCATATTCTACTGCGCCAGTTAGTGTTGCGCTTTTGAGTATGAACGTCCTACAAATACATACTCTAAGGAACGCAAGTTCTCTACGAGAATGGTAAATGTAAGATTCTGGATTATCTCGGTTTCAGATCGACTACACTCTCTTCATAGTTGTTCGTGCTTTGTGCGTGCAAGAGAGGGAAATGCACCCTCAATGGCAATGTTTCGATCTCTCTTATGAATACCCGAGGAGGTACGTGTTCTTAGAGACCTGCCACATTATCACACTGCCTCCTTGTGGAGGAGCTCCCTCACCTGGTTGGGCGTGCTGCCGGGTGAGCTGACCGGAGGCGGCACCGAGGAGGAGCACGAGATGGGCGGCGAGTACGGCGACTCGCGCTGCACCGTGGCCGGAGGCGACGGCGTGCCCGGCGCCGCCACGCCCGGCGTGCTCGGGTCGCCAGCCGTGCTCGACGGCGTGGCGGCCGCCGGCGGCGTGCGCGTGCGCGGCTTGGGCTTGGGCTTGGTCTCGGACGGCGGGTTGGCGGGTCCACCAGTCGGGTTGGTCTGCTTGGCCTGCTGGCGGATCTTGGCGCGCCGGTTCTTGAACCACACCTGCGGGAGACGAGGCGGTGATGGTCAGTCAGGGCATGCTCAGAGGGTGCGTCATCGGGTGCATCATGGGCGCGGGATGCGCTTTGAAATTGCCTCCAAGTAGCGGGTGGGAATTTGCAGAAGCGAGTCGTTCGTGGTGAAGTCCGGTTTAGATAAGGCTGACTAGACTATAATTTTATTTATCGGCCTTCCCCAGGCGGAGGTGCGGGCAGAGTCCGGCAAAAGTTTAATATTCCAACACGAGATCGAGGATCTACGCTAAGTCAGACCTCATTTCGCCGCTCCCGTCTGAACTCCCCGATGAGTGAGCCCCCCCTTGTGAGGAGAGGGTGTGAGGAGGGGGGGGGGGGGGGGGCAGCGGTCAGTGACCGGGGGACGATCGCGTGCGCGGCGGCCACCCAAAACCAGACCGGGCGGGGTTTCTCCGTACTCGGGTCTGTGTGGAACGGGGTCCGTTCGGCTAAGTCCGTGTGGAGAGGGGTCCGTTCAGGACCAAATCCAACAAAGAGGCGGCACCGACCGGCTCTCTCTCTCTCTCTCTCTCCCTCTCTCTTTCTCTCCCGTAAGAGGATCAGCGAGCGGCCCTTCCCGGCAGCAGCCCTAATCCAGGGAAGCGACGCGGCACACATCCGCACATATACGTTATACACCCATGTAGGTGCACGCACGCACGCACACACGCACGCACGCACGCACGTACGCACGCACAGTAGTGGGGTCGCGAGTCGGCGTGGCGTGGAACCCGAACTTCAGCGAACGTCCGGTGCCGGTGCACCGGTTCCCAACACGGCGTACCACCGCGGCTCACACGTCACAAGACGGGGCACACTATGCACCGCTCCCAAACCGCGCCAACCCAGCCGAGCATTCCGTCAGTGTCCCCAGATATCCAGGCGCGGGAAGGCGAAACTACGGACAGGATATACCCAAGTTGTTTCACACGGTAACAGGCTGGACACTTCCGCCAGCTATTCAGAACAATCGACAGCGTGACCTCAACTAAAATGCTCCGAAGTGCTCAACTGTTAGTCACTCAGCTTCTGCTAAGGTAATCCACAATGCGGTTTCAAACGTATTATGCCAGTAAATACCACCGCAGAGCCGATTTGGCTTGTACGAGCCCATTCATGACTTATTGTCGTTTTTTAACGATATGCAAAAGGATTGAAGCGGTATCCCTGCTTAAAAACCTAGACAAGCATCAATACAATCGTCCGTACGACAACCATTGTACAATCAGACGGATACTGACTGATCGTGGAACGTTTGCTTCACCCTCGTGACCCCTAGTAACAACCGGCACCACAGGCGACAGAACCTTACCTGGACTCTGGACTCTGGCAGGTTGATCTTGATGGCGACCTCCTCCCGCATGAAGATGTCGGGGTAGCGCGTCTTGCGGAACAGGTCCTCGAGGATGTCCAGCTGCTGGCGCGTGAACGTGGTGCGCTCGCGACGCTGCTTACGGCCGTTACCGTTACCGCCGGCTGGAAACGGAGAGACGCCGGCTCAAATCCCGGTACCGACAAAACATTTAACGAGAACTAACAGCAACCTGTTTTATGTGGACGAGTTCGCTGACACCACAGGGACCTCCGGCCACCGACACTGCCCACGCCTAACACACCGACACCTGACACTCAGAACGGAATTCGACCAGGGTCCCGGAGACGAAATGTATGGCTTCACCTCCCCGCCGAACACCAACACTCTCCCTGTCCCCCCCCCCCCCCACTTGCCCCCCCCCCCTACAGGGGGAAGCCACCCGGAGTGGGGGACGGGGATGGGTTTGGGAGCTGCAGGGGCGGCACCTCTTGCACTGTGCTGCAATAGACCACTTCGAGCTGCAACGCCGGTCCCTGCAGCGTACGACTCTCTCGTGACCCGGGCACGCGCGGATTAGACCAGTCTTAGATTGAGTAGGAATTAGGGAGATAGGGAACGGGCCGGGAATGTGGTAGCCGCGCTGAGCTGTTACTGCCGAGTCGCCAGGACCGGACTGGCGGGTGGCTCTTTCGCCGCGAGCGCGAGGCCACACGGTTATTAGGAGCACCGATCGTGCGGTTAGGAGGGAGCGATGGATCGGGAAGATCTGGAAAAATTCATTTGGTGGTTGTGTTGCTGTTGTGTGTATTTGGTTTGCTGCTGGTTTGCACAAAATACTACCTTTGCTGTTACTTTTGATGATTATTTGTGTTTTAGGGCGCCTCAACTGCCAGGGTTAATCGCCGCTGCTGTTGCATTTAGTGTGAGTTTAATCGTATGTGAGCAGAGCGACATTAAACAGCATCATAATTATCATAAGGCATGAATTAACGTTCTTCTTGGGTATCAAGTAGAGTTCTCTGATATGCTAAGCACCTCTGTTGTGCATACCTCTGACATATGCATACTGGTACACATTAAATTAATTATTCGACTATATCTATTTCAAGGTGTTTTAAAGCCCAAATGTCACGCCAAAAGAACAGTTTCGTCAGCATTTTTCACATGCGCTGAATTACATAAACTTGCTACAAACCGCTTCACCTATACCGACACCTGCCGTTGCTGTCCCGCGAGAGATTTGCTCACAGGTGAGTCCCGCAATATTGTGCAAGCATAGCGTGTATTTCAGGCCACAAAGTTGGTTCATCCTGACAGCTGGTTACCCAACACGGGACGCCCGAGACAAGATCTGAGACAAGATCTGAGACAAGATCTGAGACAAGATCTGAGACAAGATCTGAGACAAGATCTGAGACAAGATCTGAGACAATATCTGAGACAAGATCTGAGACAAGATCTGGGACAAGATATGAGACAAGACCTGAGACAAGATCTGAGACAAGATCTGAGACAAAATCTAAGCCAAGGCCAATACTGATTCATCAGCATGACCAGCGGCGGCTTTCAACTAATGCAAACATTAATTGAATCTCCATAGATGAATACGACGCACTTCCGAACAAATAGTCATTCACGCTTGTAGTTATATATGCAGACATGCCTAGCTTGAAGAAAAGGTAAGACTATACTGTCAAACAATTTGTGCCTATATGATCAGATTTGTCGTCATTGAATATACTTTAATCCTGATTCATTGAAGATGTTCAATTAGGAGATTAAGGGTGCGATCGGCAACACGACGAATTCACTCTCCGACGAATCCAACGAATTCGTTCTCCGACGAATTCGCTCTCTCGTGCGTTCTGGAACAGCACGCACGAGACCACCTGTTTTGTCACTGCTGCGCCGTGTCCTGGTTTGTGTGGTTATTTTACTTGTTATCAGAAATCACGATACTTTTAACTTTATCAGAAATGATGTTCATTGTTCAGTGGTAGATACGGGATATGTCATATTCTCTTCCCTAATGTTTGATGAGCATTGGTCATTGTGTCGGACTTTCAAAAGAAATTAGCCCTCTCGACGACTGGTTTCGAAATTCGCGCTCCGACATAGCGAATTAGTCGGGCGAATTCGCTCGTTTGTAGATTCGTCGTGTTGCCGAACAGAAACTGAGCGAATATTCGGTGACCGACGAATCACCGACGAATTCGTCGTGATTACGGCGAATTAGTCGTGTTGCCGATTGCTCCCTGAGCCACCACACCACATTTTGAAAATATCATACAAAAATTATCCTAAAGCAAGACTTGAGTTTTTTTTCGTTTATTTGTTCGGTGCGGATGCATTTATGTATATGCAAAACTACTATAAGTATTTAATCAATACAAAATAACTGGATGCATAAAATTAAAATGAATGAACTCGCGACCGAGAAGGACAAAATATGTATTAAAAAACAGTGTTTAAGCTCTGATTACCTAGCGGGCGCGAAGCACCCGTGAGGTTTCTCGTCAACTTACTAGACAAATTTACATTTGAACCGGCCCGACCCGGCCCGACCCGGCCCGACCCGGCCCGACCCGGCCATACAGACGCTTTTCGGAAGCTAATAACTTTGCAACCACTGCTCCGATTGAGATTGGGTTTTCACCATTGGATAGGTTCATCAAATCAATTTTGTTTTTGGTATAGTTCGTTCTGATAGAGGTAGTACCACAGCGCGTGGCAGTTGGCACACGCGAACGTCGAAATGAACAAACAACCTTGCAAAAATGATTCTTGATCAACAATGTCTGTATTATTCTAAGCATTAATTTATATTCTGAAGCGCTCAGGACGTATTCTCTTTTGGCGGATTTGAGAAAGGAGATCATGCACAATTTAATAAAACCTAATTTTTATGTTGGCATGCATTGAGGCCTGACAATTTTTCTGGAGGACTAAAATGACTGTTACTACCACGTGTGCTCCCTTACCGTTTCATATTTCAAACCTGTTTTAGCTTTACCAGAGCGCGCTCGCTCGGTCATCGCCCAAAAAGGCGTTTTACTCGTATTATTTGCCATTTGTCCTAGGAGGGAACCGTTCTGCGTCAATCAGATGCTTGTTTAAGCGTTTCGTCAGTTAGATGTTTGTTTCAGCGTTTTGTCAGTTAGATCTGCCACCGTTACCTTGTTTGGATGACATTTACTTAGCTGTCTTTTGCGAGACTACAAATAAAGCTGAACACTCGCACCGATAGATAATACAATCTGCTGAGAAGTGAGGCAATACAAATTCACTATGCTTTGCAGCGTGTACTTACGAGGTCCGTAGGGTACTCCGGAGGGGAATCCGTCGGGCATCATGACGGGGTAGCTGGGACGAGCCACCGGGTACCCGGGCAGCATCCCGCCGGCTCCGTGCGGCGAGGCGCCGAACGAGGGGAACGCCATCGCGCTGAAACACAGCCAGGAGGGTACACGTCAGTACAGGGGGAACACGGGGAGGGTACACGTCAGTACAGGGGGAACACGGGGGAGGGTAAACGTCAGTACTTGGGGCAGCTCAAACGAGGAACACGGGGGAGAGGACACGTCAGTACAGGAGGCAGCTCAAACGAGGAACACGGGGGAGGGTAGACGTCAGTACAGGGGGGCAGCTCAAACGAGGAACACGGGGGAGAGTACACGTCAGTACTTGGGGCAGCTCAAACGAGGAACACGGGAGAGAGGACACGTCAGTACAGGAGGCAGCTCAAACGAGGAACACGGGGGAGAGGACACGTCAGTACAGGAGGCAGCTCAAACGAGGAACACGGGGGAGGGTAGACGTCAGTACAGGGGGGCAGCTCAAACGAGGAACACGGGGGAGAGTACACGTCAGTACAGGGGGCAGCTCAAACGAGGAACACGGGGGAGAGGACACGTCAGTACAGGGGGACAGCTCAAACGAGGAACACGGGGGAGAGGACGCGTCAGTACAGGGGGCAGCTCAAACGAGGAACACGGGGAGAGGACACGTCAGTACAGGAGGCAGCTCAAACGAGGAACACGGGGGAGAGGACACGCCAGTACAGGGGGCAGCTCAAACGAGGAACACGGGGGAGAGGACACGTCAGTACAGGAGGCAGCTCAAACGAGGAACACGGGGGAGGGTAAACGTCAGTACAGGAGGCAGCTCAAACGAGGAACACGGGGGAGAGTACACGTCGGTACAGGGGGAACACGGGGAGAGGTCACGTCAGTACAAGGGGACAGCTCAAACGAGGAACACGGGGAGGGTAAACGTCAGTACAGGGGGCAGCTCAAACGAAGAACACGGGGGAGAGGAAACGTCAGTACAGGGGGCAGCTCAAACGAGGAACACGGGGGAGAGGACACGCCAGTACAGGGGGGCAGCTCAAACGAGGAACACGGGGAGGGTAAACGTCAATGCAGGGGGAGCTCAAACGAAGAACACGGGGGAGAGGAAACGTCAGTACAGGGGGCAGCTCAAACGAGGAACACGGGAGAGAGGTCACGTCAGTACAGGGGGCAGCTCAAACGAGGAACATGGGGAAGAGGACACGCCAGTACAGGGGGCAGCTCAAACGAGGAACACGGGGAGGGTAAACGTCAGTACAGGGGGAACTCAAACGAGGAACACGGGGGAGGGTACACGGCAGTACAGGGGGAGCTCAAACGAGGAACACGGGGGGGAGGACACGTCAGTACAGGGGATGCAGCCTTATAATGGGGTACAACTTGTGAATCAAGGGAGAATGGACGTCAGCACATGCTAAGCTAGAGGAAAGCTCAAATTTCTAGCTCTTAGCACAGGGGTACGTAGTCTGAGCGATTTGCCAATGTTGCGCGTCATCACGGGAATAGACCACCGTGTGAGGAAACTTTACCCAATGCTGCATTCCAAACCAGCAGTGAACTATACCCTGACATTCAAGCAAACGCCAGCAATTCTCGGCCACCAAAGGGACGCCGCCGTGTTGCATCATATGACGAAGCGCATGTCAACGCAGGCACGCGATTGCAATGGAAAGCAGGACATGTTGAGGGTTGGAAATGTCATTTTTCCCTTACATCCGGTACACTATAGCCGAACGTAGGCGGTGGTTACTAACGTGGACGTTGGCAAGTATAGCTAAAATGAACAGCCACAAACATCAACTAAGTCTTCTGGATAGTATTGTTTCACAGCGGCAAAAAGTGTTCGGTAAAGATGCTCTGTCTATCAATGACAAATGATATAACGGGTTCCATTTCAAATGGATACTGTCGAGTATTTATAGCAATTCAGCAATTCAGTTTTTAGTATTAATCATACCAGCAATATGCTGAACCACACTCAATTGGACTGTAACCGAAATCCACCAACGTGTCGTATTATTAAGTGCTAAGACTGCTGCATGATTTTGGTTTTGGAAGCTGCCGTTGGTTGATATCGTAAACTAAAAAACGGTCATGACTGAGTATAGCCATGAGAAAGGCGCCATCAAAGAAGTGCCTTTATTTGATGGTGCCTGTAGAAAATTCACAAATCTGGGAGATAACGTCATATTTATAACTTTTATATTACATAATTTCTAACTTTTCCACTACATCATGTATAACCTTTTCATTACATCGTTTAGTTTGTTTAAATGACGACAGTTTTTCCAATGCAAAACATCTGTATCGCTCTTACGTCGGTCTGTACTGCTGGACTAACGACCGGTCTGAAAGATCAGATTCACTGATTCCTCGCGCTACATATGCAATAAAACGAGAAGAGATGGTGTCTTCTAGGTCTTCGTCCTTCTATCTCTTCATCATTTCACTGTCACATCTCCGATGAGACCTTTCTTGTTTCAGCTTCAAAAGCCTGTAGCCGCCATCCCAAGGCACTGCCAATATTACAAAATCCCGAAATACGAAATACCCAGACAAATTAAGATATTCACCTGTCGGGCGGTACTGCCACTAAGCAGGTCTCATGCCCGCCGCTGGTTAGATGACCGATAACAACGCCGCTCCACCAACCAAGGTGTCCCAAGAACAACACATTCCAGATTCTGGGAAACTCTAGGCCTGATAGCACGAGACAGCCATTTTTTCTCTCCGCTGTGCAGCCTTGCGGCTGCAGCAGCATTGCGACACGACTCAGAGAAGTGACAGCTCGCCTGCCCGCCAGCCAGCCGCTTGTCTCCGCTCATCAGCCAGCGACCGACGTCAGGGGCGGCGAGCGGCCAGCGTCACCAGAGGTGAAATCACTCCACCTCCACGCGAATCATCCGTCATCGGTCAGCGCGGCGATGGCGCCGGCGGGGCGCGGAGTCCCCAGACCGCAGCCCGGCCGCTCTGCTGAGGTGTCGACCGCCGGGGATAGTTGGCGGCGTATGTCCGCAGCCCGGCCGCTCTGCTGAGGTGGCGATCGCCGGGGATAGTTGGCGGCGTATCAGCCCGGCCGCTCTGCTGAGGTGTCGACCGCCGGGGATAGTTTGCGGTGTATATCCGCCGCGGGGCCGCTCTGCTGAGGTGACGACCGCCGGGGATAGTTGGCGGAGTATGTCTGCCATTCTGCTGAGGTGTCGACCGCCGGGGATAGTTTGCGGTGTATTTCCGCCGCGGGGCCGCTCTGCTGAGGTGTCGACCGCCGGGGATAGTTGGCGGCGTATGTCCGCAGCCCGGCCGCTCTGCTGAGGTGTCGACCGCCGGGGATAGTTGGCGGCGTATGTCCGCAGCCCGGCCGCTCTGCTGAGGTGTCGACCGCCGGGGATAGTTGGCGGCGTATGTCCGCAGCCCGGCCGCTCTGCTGAGGTGTCGACCGCCGGGGATAGTTGGCGGCGTATGTCCGCAGCCCGGCCGCTCTGCTGAGGTGGCGATCGCCGGGGATAGTTGGCGGCGTATCAGCCCGGCCGCTCTGCTGAGGTGGCGACCGCCGGGGATAGTTGGCGGCGTATGTCCGCAGCCCGGCCGCTCTGCTGAGGTGGCGATCGCCGGGGATAGTTGGCGGCGTATCAGCCCGGCCGCTCTGCTGAGGTGTCGACCGCCGGGGATAGTTGGCGGCGTATGTCCGCAGCCCGGCCGCTCTGCTGAGGTGTCGATCGCCGGGGATAGTTGGCGGCGTATGTCCACCGCGGGGCCGCGGAGAGCACAGTCACGACCGGACGGGGGGGGGGGGGGGCAGCGGGCCGAGTTGTCAGCTCGTTGTCCCCCACTGACACACCGTGAGCCGGAGTCAGGTAATATCACTGGCCCCGGTTCCGCTCCGCTTATCTACAGCGGAAAATAAACACACAGACTGGGTAGGGCAATAAACGGTAGAGGAACAGGCGGTAGAGGAACTGCAACGAACAGCGCAAAATAGTGCACCGAATGTGTGCCCCTGCATGATGAAAAGATTGTGTGAAAGTCATGAATTATAAAGTTTGCATGAATTCCTGTGAATGAACTGTTACAAATGCTAGACGCACCATTATAAATATCACATGGGCTTGAGAATCAAAGGGACTAAGAAGCGACAACTGCACAATCGGCATTGTCAATCGGTAACGCTGGCACACCACGAATCGGTAACCCTGGCACACCACGAATCGGTAACCCTGGCACACCACGAATCGGTAACCCTGGCACACCACGAATCGGTAACCCTGGCACACCACGAATCGGTAACCCTGGCACACCACGAATCGGTAACCCTGGCACACCACGAATCGGTAACCTTGGCACACCACGAATCGGTAACCCTGGCACACCACGAATCGGTAACGCTGGCACACCACGAATCGGTAACCCTGGCACACCACGCGCCCATTCAAATAAACAAAGGCAAATATGGAACCCTGGCACACCACGCGCCCATTCAAATAAACAAAGGCAAATATGGGACGGGATAACGGGCTGCTAGAATGCCCAACTATAGCCTAAAAACAGCCAACACTGTCGCAAGCAAACAGAGTAGTAACTGCCTTGTATGGCAGTTTTAATCATGCAACTGGAGAGCGATGAATGCAGGATAAAATGTCCGTGTCAGGCACATTTTGCGAGAATTCAATGGACGCTTCACCGCGGTGGCACATGCAACAACGTAAATACAACGTAAGCTAGCAACTCCATACACCTGCTCTGAGAGTCCTCTAAGCTGACAGGCAGTAACGGCGCGGCGGCACCTGCGCCCTGGTCACGGAAAACCGGCCAGGCCGCTCAATGGAGACCGGCCAGGCCACTCAATGGAGACAGAAGCTATCGAGCGGCGGACTGCGAAGGCGACGAGGCTCCTTGGGGGCCATTACAATCTCTCGCGATACGTCAGAACCGGAACATAACGGATATGGTGATTGTGCGAAGGTCGACTTCTCTTAGTGAGCTGTACATCTTCAGCTTATCTCTCGAGAGAATACAGTCGGACTGAACCACTCGCTGCTCAGCCTTTCACGTTTTGTAATGTTACTGGGTGGAACGCAAACAGTTTTGTTCAAACCATGCAGAAGCAGATTACTACGTTACGGATGTCAGAATATGCTATGAGATCTCACGAGATGCTAGCATTTTTGCGGTGGAGAATATGATCCATGATTCGTGCGTTAGATAGAAGGGCGACTTACAAGCCCAAGCACAAACATGTTGCTGCAGTCTGTGGGTGGGACAGGTGGACAGGGATGGGTCGCCGAGAACACCGAGAAACATGAGAACCAGGCCCAGCGCTGGCTCTAAGAAGGAACGTCCATTTTGAGTGAACGAGCATAGACATGTGTCTGCAGGGCCATCACTGACGGATACCGGACTTATCACTTCCGTACTGTTGTCAAAGTCGCTCTGAGTGGAGATCATTGGAAAGCAAAGTACACAGAGCAAAGGATATACTCGTCTAGTCCCCCTGTTCGTATTGTTTTACTTCGGGATTACATACGCCAGCTGACAACGGCAAAGATCCTCGGATTGTGATGGAGGATCATGGAGGATTATTAGATACTTAACGATTAACAACACCATAACGAATTCATCACCAGCGGCGATCCTCTTTCGAAATAAGGAGCTCCACTTGTTAAAAACCACAGCTGCGAGTGTCCTGCCTCCCCCATAGCGTCTCTGCGCGGAGCCCTCACCTTGTAACACAGGTCAGCTCCTCCTTCCTGGCTCGCTCGTACTGGCTGGCCAGCGACGCCGGCAGCGCGGGAATCTCCACTCCGCTCGGGCTCATGCTGAACAGCCGTCTGCCGGGCCGTGGAGCCGGCCGTGGAGCCGGCCGCGCGCCGCCGGCCGCCCGCCCCAGGACCGGTCCAGCCCGCAGCGCCTGAGGCGGCCGTCCGCCGCCCGCCGCCCGCCGCCCGCTGCTGTGCCCGACCGGTATACCCCAGAGACTTCTGACGCCGCCGGCACCGCAGGGGGGGGGGGGGGGGACGCCACACAGACCGACGGAGGCTCGGTATAAGATCGCAGCGTAGATGAAGAGCGATGGACTGAGAAGCTAACGGGTGCGGTTGAGTTTGTTGAATTCGGCCAACGGGACGGTAGGAAAATGGCGGCGAAGGTATACGGGATCGAACACGCAATGTGTGGAAGCCAGGATTAATACCGTGGTAAATAGCTGCAATCTTCTTACACGCAGGGAGCAGCTGTCTAAACAAAGCCCAGGAGAAAGAGAGAACCCAGATTTATAAACTGGAACAGCAGCTGATTATTTATGAAGTGCCTTTGTCCAGAACGTTAAAAGAGGACGTATGGCTAGGCTGGTATTCGGTCATGGCCCTTGATACTGCTGACCCCATCCCGCTCTTATTACATATGCATTGTGCTGTCTCTCAAAATGATGACAAGAATTTCAGCGAAGAATAGTGATGATAAACCGATATTGTTTATCCGTCTCACTCATGACTAATGTTTCCCTAATCCACCCGATCGAAAACAGTAAGCCAGTCGCCAATGCGAGACATGCCACGCTTTGTTCACTGGTGCTGGAGGGCCACTGTCCAGCCACTTTGCAGCTGACTTTCTGTCTCTGTTGGTGAGATTATCGTGTTTGGGTGTAGCCCGAATATCATATAAATGCGCCATTACACAGCAAAGCAGCCTAAATGGGGTGCAAACATATGCTTGTGCACTTGCATGAAACTAACGAAATGTATAGAGAAAACAGCATGCGAGATCAACACCAAACCATGAACAACCAATTCTGCACCCTCGACGACCAGCCACGCACTTGCACAGATTCCACTGCCTGCTATCGAAATGTCTATAACGAAGTAACTGCATAACTCAATCTCTGCTATCATTGATACTCTCTTCAAATACGCATGCAATGCGTTGGCGTCCTTTTAAAAAAAAAACATTCCCACGGTACGAGACATCGCGACTGGGTCAACATCACCGAGCAATTCATGATAGCCTGGGCGAAAGTGTCAGCACAAATCCCTTCGTTCATCAACGGCCCTGTGTTAAAATGTCACCGCAATTGACAAATGTATTGGCAGGGGAAATCTGTAGAACGATCGAAAGTCACTCATCGGGTGTCACATACGGCGGAGCTCACGCACGGGTCCCCGCAAATGTCCTGCAGGGGTCCTGTGGCGTCCACAGGGGTCCCCGCAAATGTCCTGCAGGGATCCTGCAGGGGTCCTGTGGCGTCCACAGGGGTCCCCGCAAATGTCCTGCAGGGGTCCTGCGGCGTCCGCACGGGTCTACAGGTGCCCGCAGTTGTTTCCCGGGGGTCCAGCGGGGGTCTGCAGGGGCCCGCAGTTGTTTGCCGGGGGTCCAGCGGGGGTGATGCGCAGTTGTCACAGGGCGTCGCCACAACGCGTCCCTCACACCTCATAATTGGTCACCGACGCGCACCGCCGCCGGGACGCGAATTTGGAGCCGGAAATTCCGGCGGCCCCCGGCACTGCCAGGTCACGCCCCCGCTGATCCCTACACCCCCCTTCAGCCCCTCAGCCGCCCCTGCGCCCCTCACCTGTCCACTCCCTGCAGGATCGCTGGTTAGTCCTTACCACCCAGGATAAATCCAGTGAATGTGCCACCATCACCCAAGGGGCGGCTGGTGGAGTGTGTTCGGTGGAGAAAGGTGTGGACAGGTGCTGCGCCGGCTTCAGTCACACTGAACGCTGATTGGTACCGAAATGATGGCGCCAGTTACTAAATGCGACACAATGGTGGAAAAAACACTGACAGCTCACTGATGGATTGTTAAATACGTGAATGGCAGGGTGATTCCTTATCGTATGCCAATTTTAGTCACACATCATGTATATGTCATTTGTCACATACCTTGGCGCAGTGCATGTGGAGATATAATCTTGGCAGACGCGGACGGAATTCGATTGGAGCTCCGAAAGTTGCCTGCACGAGCATGTCACCCTAAAGTGCCTAAATTCTCGAAGAAATTCCGATTAAACCTTCGGTTACTTTCGAAGTCTCTCCGAGTCTTTATTGTTTATTGTTTATTTATTCTTTATTTTCCTTCACCGCCAACAGAGTCACACTCCACTGGCAGGCGAAGTCAAAAAGATAAAAGGCAAGAAACACAACACATATATCACAGCTTAAAGTAGTTCTAAAAGTAGAAGATGAATGACAATTAGCCGGCACACTCAAGACCTTTAGCATTTCTTACACTTTCAGAATCATATATGTATTTTAGCCGGTGCCCGGAAGCCCTCCTCAAACCACTAGTGTCGTCGCGCTGTCTCCGCCTCAGCTACTTAAACTCCCGAGCGCTGAGCAGCTTTGATAGATCTGATCCTCTTCTAAACACCCCTATATCTGGCCAATACGAGGCCGCTTACAAGCCACCGTACAAGCAGGGATCAGCGATCCACGCGCGCAGATCCGCCGCTGAATGGTAGGCGGGCGATTCAAGCCACCGGTATCAGATCGAGCCGTGATCGGATTAACCTGAGAATGCGACGTCACCGGTGGCTATGTGATTGAATGTTGCTGAAGTTTGGACATACCTAGTCTCGCGTATGAGTCTTGACTTCTCTTTCAGGCGCGCAGAAAACGGTCTGGCCTCAGCGGGAACATGGAGGACAGTGGAACGCGGGCGCAGACGGGCGCGAGGGCGGGGGCGGGGGCGGGGGCGGACGGCCCCGGCGGGGGGCGGTGCCGTCTCGCGTCAGCTCGCGGCTTTCTCTGCTGTCAGCCTAGTCGGCACCGCCGGGCCGCTTTTCGCTCACGCGAGCGGACATCAGCCGGTCTGGTCCGGTGCAGATGTGTCTGCCTGTGCACGGCCGGCGCGCTGGGACTGGTTCGGACGCGGTCAGCCGCGAGAGAGCCGCGCGCGGCACCGCTTTGAGGCGGAGCTGTCGTGGCGCTGAGGGCAGAGACGTGCGCTGCAGTGTCGGCCAGAGCCGGTCCTGCCGCGCCACGCTGACCTTGGTCCGTCCATCAGTCAGACCATGACGGCCGGTCTTCTGCCCTGCTGCGCTGCGCTCGAAATTCGCACACAGCTGGGACGCTTTGCATCACGGTCTCGGCAAAGCCCCGGATCTGTTGTAATGGGGCCGTGATCTTATTATGTGCGCCCGCTGCTTTTTTTGGTGAGGGCTTGCCATATGCAGAGGTGCATACTCTTACGCACTCGCCCACGTGCGAAGGTGACAGTTTTCTCCAAAACGATGGGATTTTGTGACAAATTGCAATGCAAAAGTGATCAGATGGCAATATAGTTATTCTTCAGAAAATTTGGTGATTATGTCACTAATCGATGAATATTGGTGAAAACTAAGTATTTTCGGTGTCAAGATATATTCAATCTCAGCTACGCGAATGGTAAAGGAATTCCCTACGGTGCCAAAGCTCGATGCTGAGCGCTGCAAAATCTTACACACGCGGCAAGTGGGCATAGTCCTTCAACATTGTGACATTCACGAAGTTCGTCAACATCGATTGTCACAAAGGTGACAATGTGACACCTTCACCACTACGAAATTTCCTTCAAAGTTGGCTCTCGTTCACAAGCTGCCAGTCGATTGACGTAAACAAGCAACGCATGGCCCCAAATACCAAAGGCCGAGCAACGTGCGTGGTCCGGAATTAGATGTTATTTATATAACATGCTTGCTGGAACTGATTGGTATATTCGAGGTGTAAGTTGAAGTGTTATTAGAAGCTTATTTACCAGAAGTTTGGTTAACTGGAGTGATAAAGGAATCTTCTCACATCAACATTGAGGAGCAAATTCTCAGCAATTTCAGTTGGTAAGATCATGAATTTGTCTTAGGAACATTGCAAATAATTTTGCTAATATAGTTTTGCTGTTATTGGAATGCAATCCAGTGCTAAGCACAACTGTGTGTATCAGTGCCATTCCTTTGAATTATTTGTTCATTTGATGTAGAACTTGCCACTAGATTAAACCATCCTTTTTGGGGACAGCACCAAACCAAACTTGCATCTTTCTGCACACTGTTCATGAACTGTTGACACAAATTTTAAATGACATATTTCCGAGTTCATGTTTTACAACAAATCATGGCACAGCATTGGATGAAAATGCTTGTTCCCGCACAGCTCAAGCTGGAACATTGCTGAGAATTGTTGTTTTATTTAAATGATTTCTGCTAAGTTGATGTCCATAATTTTAACTTCTGCAGAATGGGGCAACATTTGTGTTAGGAAAACCCGTACAATTGTTTGACTGTCCAATTCGGAGCAAGGAATGATATTCACAATACAAATGTTCAAAATCAGAAACAAAGTGAACTAGCTTATTCAAATGAAGTGCAATTTGGGTACAACATATGAGCTGAAACATTGACTGTAATGTCTCCTCACTGTGGTCAAACCATCCATATTCCTGATTCCCGCTCTGACATAAGAACAGTCTATCCCATTTCATAGGAAATCTTGGTTATTATCATGGGTACTTGTGAATTATGTGTGATATCTCTGTAGTTATCCGATATTGTTAGGTAGGTAGGTAGGTAGGTACATACCCGCTTACAATAATTACCGGCGGGCGCGAAGCGCCCATGAGGTTTCTCGTCAACTTACTAGACAAATTTACATTTGACCCGGCCCGACCCGGCCCCAACCGGCCCGAACCGGCCCGAACCGGCCCGAACCGTCCCGACCCAGCCATACAGACGCTTTTCGGAAGCTAATAACTTTGCAACGACTGCTCCGATTGAGATCTGGTTTTCACCATTGGATAGGACCATCCAATACATTTTGATTTTGTTATGGCGCGTTCTGATAGGGGTGGTACCACAGTGTATGACACCCGCAGACGTCGAAATGAAGAAGGAAAGAAAATAGTTCTTGATCAAAAATGGCTTGATTTATCTAAGCATTCGTTTTTTTATACGCTGAAGCATGCAGCGCTCAGGACGTACTCCCTTTTGGCGGATTCGGGAAAGGAGATCATGTACAATTTAATAAAACGTAATTTTTATGTTGGCATGCATGGAGGCCTGACAATTTGTATGGGGGACTAAAAGGACTAAAAGGACTATGTCTTACTACCACATGTGCTCCCATACCGTTTCATATTTCAAACCTGTTTTAGCTTTACCAGTGCGCACCCGCTCGGTTATCGCCCAAAAAGGTGTTTTACTGGTACTAGATTTGCCATGGTATTAGTTTTTACATGACCACAAACAACATTTTCTCAACTTTGATCCAGTTTTATGTAAGATCTCTCAAATGTTTTTTGTTGGTTGTAACATTGCTGTCTCTGTTAGTTAACTTTTTGGTGTGTTATCTCTGGAAAATCAAGATGTAAAACATTTCTGGAAAATATAAATTGCAACCTCTAAAGCATCTTGAATACCTGAACACATCTAACTCAGGATTCTAAAAACAGCAAGTTTCAGGACCCCATTTTGATGTCGCGTATTTGACAGATTTTGTGCTCTGCAAGTGTGTTGGTGACAGTCTAGACATTTGTTGCACCTCTGATCACATGGTCCGACTAATAAAGCCAGGTGGCAGCTGCGGATATAATATAGTCATCAGGCGGTTGGGTGGTCAGATTTCAGCTGAGCGTTCTTCAGATGATTATTTCTATACCATTTATACTAGCATGACTATGCATACACCCATCGGTAGAGTGGATGTTACTGGTACCTATATCAAGGGACTACGTCAAATTGTTAAAAGCAATTTTATAAGCTTAGCATGCTGAGGCCAAGTGAGTTTGATTGGAGACCGCAATCATCCTGGGCTACTTACTATTGCTTTGAGTAAACATGCTCTGGAAGCAAACACAAACTGTCGTAAGAGGCACCAAAAAACGACGCACCCTTACAATTTACCGACGACACGTAACGTAAGGATACGAAAGGAATAGGACGAAAATGTCGCTGTGAATGATCAATTACTTCAACAGCACTCAAAGGATTACCGAAATGCAAATGTGCATAACTTGTGCTAACTTGCTTACACCAGCTCCGGGCATAGGACCATACCCATCACTTCCAGCCAGCGCTGCCACATTTGCAAGGTGTCATCAGCAGGAAGTTATCGTCCAGTCCGCGGCGCAATGCAGCGATAAGGCCGGTCAGAGCGGCCATTTTTCGCCAGGATCCTGCCCGTTACCTCGCCATACATCAGCAAAAGCGATCGCGACGCGCTCGTGACAGTCGTGGCGCTATCGCGGCGGTGGTGGCGAGGCGAGGGACCTGTCCGGCCCGGTCTCTCCAGATCAGGTGCGGCGGCGCGCGCCTTTCATCTCGGTCGAGCTGCGCGGCACGATAACGCGTCCCGACAGGTGGGAGCGTGCACTCCGCCGCGGTGGTCACGGCGGCCACGGAGGCCACGGCGGCCACGGCGGCCACGGCCGGCCGGCTCAGGCCATACTGTAATCCCGGCTCAGCTGGCGCTCGGACCACGTGATGAGAACACGGAGCAGTCGACGTCAGCGCGAGCAGTGGCTCGTCTCCCTGGCCCGCCCGCTCGTCGGCGCTCGGCTCTCGAGTTTCCATCACGTTTTGGCGGCAACAGAGCGTCAGGGATGCCCGTGCCACTCTCCTCCCCTGCCGCCAAAAGCAGGTCTGGCGGAGATCGTATCTGGAGCCGTTGACGCCCGGGTGAGCGGCGTTAGCTGTGCTCTGACCAGTGGTCGGCGCTCCGACACGACCACGTGGTTGCAGGTGTGTTGTGCAGAGCGCCGGCATGTCATATTGGGACAGATTACAGCGTGTTCGGTGTGTTGCCGCGACCGAACATTGGCACCAATCAAACCACCTTGTTCGCTGGCACCCGGAGACAGAACTGAGGTGGGTAAAAGCGCGATCTTCCACCAGATAAACTAACAAAATGTGCTGCTAGATAAGATGGCCGATAGGGCGCCAACACGCCATGCCGATGGCTGGAAATACTGTAGACACATTGACTGGACACTGCGATGGCGGCATGTTGGCTTCTATCATCTGCCGAACGCGTCTATCTGCCGAACGTTGGCATGACTGAGCTGACCAGAACACCTCTGTCAGACCACTGGTCAGTCCAGACCACTGGTCGATCCAGACCACTGGTCGGTTCAGACCTCTGGTCAGTCCAGACCACTGGTCGGTTCAGACCACTGGTCAGTCCAGACCACTGGTCAGTCCAGACCTCTGGTCAGTCCAGACCTCTGGTCAGTCCAGACCTCTGGTCAGTCCAGACCACTGGTCAGTCCAGACCACTGGTCAGTCCAGACCACTGGTCAGTCCAGACCACTGGTCGGTCCATACCACTGGTCGGTACAGACCACTGGTCAGTCCAGACCACGTGAGTCAGCTTGCGGGCGTCCTGGTCGCTGACCACGCGCCCCCGCCCCGCCCCGCCGCCGGCACGACGCGGCGCGTTGCCTCACGAAGCCCCACCGGAACCGTGAGAACCCTCCGCCCTGGGAAAACAAACTACTGCAGCCAGCAGCGGCAGCGGCTGACCGCCGGCCGCCGGTCAGTGCGTGCGAGCCCTGCGCGGCTCGGCGCCCGGTCATGGCAGCCGGATGGCGTGCCAGAATGCGGATCTCGTGGACGGCACTGCGGCCGGCCGACACCGCCTCTCGTGCTGCGGCGAGCATTCCGGGCGCTCTCCCCGAGACGGTCCGACTGGCCGGCCGATCCCAGCAGAGATGCCCTGTCGTCCCCCTGCCCCCCCCCCCCCCTCCGACCCTCCGAGACGGTCTGACTGGCCGGCCGATCCCAGCAGAGATGCCCTGTCGCTCCCCTGCCCCCCCCCCCCCCTCCGACCCTCCGAGACGGTCCGACTGGCCGGCCGATCCCAGCAGAGATGCCCTGTCGTCCCCCTGCCCCCCCCCCCCCTCCGACCCTCCGAGACGGTCCGACTGGCCGGCCGATCCCAGCAGAGATGCCCTGTCGTCCCCCTGCCCCCCCCCCCCTCCGACCCTCCGAGACGGTCCGACTGGCCGGCCGATCCCAGCAGAGATGCCCTGTCGTCCCCCTGCCCCCCCCCCTCCGACCCTCCGAGACGGTCCGAATGGCCGGCCGATCCCAGCAGAGATGCCCTGTCGTCCCCTGCCCCCCCCCCTCCGACCCTCCGAGACGGTCCGACTGGCCGGCCGATCCCAGTAGAGATGCCCTGTCGTCCCCCTGCCCCTCCCCCCCCCCCCTCCGACCCTCCGAGACGGTCCGACTGGCCGGCCGATCCCAGCAGAAATGCCCTGTCGTCCCCCTGCCCCCCCCCCCCCCCCCTCCGACCCTCCGAGACGGTCCGACTGGCCGGCCGATCCCAGCAGAGATGCCCTGTCGTCCCTCTGCCCTCCCCCCTCCGACCCTCCGAGACGGTCTGACTGGCCGGCCGATCCCAGCAGAGATGCCCTGTCGTCCCCCTGCCCCCCCCCCCCTCCGACCCTCCGAGACGGTCCGACTGGCCGGCCGATCCCAGCAGAGATGCCCTGTCGTCCCCCTGCCCCCCCCCCCCCCCTCCGACCCTCCGAGACGGTCCGACTGGCCGGCCGATCCCAGCAGAGATGCCCTGTCGTCCCCCTGCCCCCCCCCCCTCCGACCCTCCGAGACGGTCCGACTGACCGGCCGATCCCAGCAGAGATGCCCTGTCGTCCCCCTGCCCCCCCCCATCCACCCCCCTCCGCCCCCATCCGACGCCGTCGCGCCGCGCCCGGTGGCAGCGGCGCCGGTCATATTCGGGTGATATCTTCTCCGGTCAGCCACGCGCCGACCTCAGGTTCCGGATCCGATCTCAGCGGTTCGGGATACCCTTACAGTCACACCTGGGTCCGGAGAGTCTACAGCGGCCGGGTTTTTTTCCTGGACACGTGGCCCTGGCCAGGATCTGCCGGCCAGGATGTAGATTTCACGCGTCGATGCGGAGCAGGCACCGTCGAGAGGATGATGAGACTGCCAGCCGGCCAAAAACAAGACAGCGGCGCCTTCCGAGAATGGTTTACGCTACGGGCGGCCACGTTCATGACTTGTTGCACACGGAATGTGTAATTTTGTTCAGAGAAGCTGTGGTTTTTCGGTCAGACAGCCGGAAAGCGTCTGGATCTGATGGGAGGAGGAGGTGGTGGGATCTCCACTCCCTGAGGTTAGCATGACATAATCAAGGCGGATGGATGTGTCAGGACTCGACCAAAATAAACAGCGCTGGGAGTTTACAGCGCTGTGAAGATATGAACATTACATCAGCCGCTTGCAGCACCGTTTTACTTTAGGAAACGTTCCTGATGTATGCAAAGTTTAACAACGAATTAACTTGGAACTGATTTATTTTTGTATAACTTGTTCATTCGGCAATTACATGTGAAATGTCGTCACATAAAATTTCGGACGAAAACAATTCGCAGTAGATGCCAGAGGCAAAAAAACAACGTTTGTGTCGCATGTTGATAAGCCAGATTTATTTAATGCAATGGCTATTTTTTCATAACGAATGTTTTGCTACTTCACCCATTTTGTTGATTTCCATTGTGTCTTTGTTCATATACCTACCTCGGGAAGATTTATTAAAATTCAACAGGAGGTACCTATTTAGACTCCAAAGTTGGTCATTGAAAATGGTTTGTATTCCAGTAGCGTGGGCGACTGCCGACTCTACATGACCAATGTATCACCCGCTCCGATCTGGTGGGGGCAGATGTGCCTCTTCTCCATGGCTGCACCGGAGGCGCCAGGCCACCGGAGGTGCCAGTGTCGCTCTGCAGGTGCCGTTCGATACAACACACGAGCTGACACCGCACATCTGACACCGCACATGACACTGACACGGCAGGTGTGACCGATTATTTGTCAGGAAAGCAGCACCACCAGCCGCCGGACCCCGGCCCACCTGGCAGTCGCACGTGCTGGCGTGTTGGGCGTGTTGGGTTGGCGCGCTGGCGAGTGGCGCTTTTTCCCAGCCGTGGCGATCTTCAGTGATAATTGACATGTAATTAAGACGATGGGGGTGTGTTCTTGATCGCCAACTTCAGGAGAATCCTTGCAGCTGTTTGTTATGCGATTTTGTTATGCGCGAAATTCCAGCAGGTGAAGAGAATTAATTACAGCGGCAATTGAGTATGAGTTATACACATCTCTGTGATGCCATGTGATATTTCAGAGAAGCCGATTAAAAGCCATTCTTATATCAATTTGCAATTTGGAATAGCGGTATAGGATGGCTCAGCTTATACGTGATAAAATGGATGCTTGTCTTATCTTTAATAACTGCTTATGGTATTAGAAAATGGATGCGCCCTAGTAAATTGTGAAATATCATTGGTGTACTGAACAAAATACGGCTACACAATACATATTGCAAGATTGTCTACTTTTTATGGCAACATAATGAAATTCGACTTAATTGCAGTAGTACCTATATGTATAGCTTAAAACAGCTAATTCATGCGGTGTTTGCCAACATATCAGTGGAAATTTTACCACGCAAGACATCAGTAGCATTCTCAAAGGCTGCATTAAACCCACACCAAAAACAGTGAAAACTTGAACAATGAACAATGCAGCGGTGTACACTGCTGTGAGTTTATAGAGGAGATATGCATTGATAATCCGCGTCAGCGAATGCACAAAACCACTCGATATACCACTCGAGTGTTGCCGATTTCAGTAATCCCTGGAATGATCCGCTCGTAAGACTGCCGTAGTCATTTTTGCTGCTTAAGACGCTTAGCGTTCCTCAGTGGCGGATTTATTGTGAGATGAGACGACTCGGGCGGAGAAGCGTCCGCCTCAAACGGTGAGTCAGCGAGACACGGTCTTCAGGCGTAGTCACGCAACCGAACATTCTGGGCACCGTGATTACAGCCAGCCGGATTACAGCGGTACGTGGAAAACGTGCAGCAGGCAAAGGGCAAAGTTCATATGTACTGTAATATTTGATGCGCGAGATGGATGCTAGACATTTTGAGAAAAGATGTTCTGCATTCTAGTATGTTGGGTAAGATTGCAACCACTGTCACTGCAGTGCGTGTGGATTGAAAGGAAGGAAAGGAAAGGATGTTGATGTGTATCACGAAAGTACATGTAAATCAAGTTTACAAGCTATGTCAATATCCACAAAGATGATGATGACATGTACTCATACAATATACAGAATTTAAGACATTTTATGGAGGGCATCACTTTAAAATAGTTTTTAAAGGAAATCATTACATAATTTTAACAAAGCCCAGTAATACTGATAGTAGCCCCTGAAATGTAAACATATTGCCAAATGCTAAATTGAATATCAATAAGTTTACCATTTGCAATCACTTCTTTGACGTTGGAATCTTGGCGGGTAGATTCAAAGCAGCTCATTAACTTCCTTATGTCTTCTTTGGACTTATAGCAACGAACTGCATGACATTCTGATTATAAACTTTTATCATATTTTCCCATCCACAATATTCGTAAGCTGAGGTACCAGTAGCTAAGCCATGTGTCTTCGCATGCATGACAATCTCAGACTACAACTAAAAATTACATTTTGGACATCCTTATGTATGTCGCGTATAAGTCCTCGCGAGGAAGATTGTCCCACGCGCATTTGGATTAGCTGAATGAGTAACGAATTCCCCCGCAGAGATTTCAGCTCTGACGTCAGAGTTTCGTCACGAAAACTGACCACACATCCTCTGAAGTTCGTAGACCGTTCCCGTGTGGCGTCAGTCAGTTGAATGTGCCCGCCCTCAGGGCTTATTGGGTCAATATCGGTGAGCCAGTATGTCGGCTCCCGGTGCTGTGACCGGCAATCAGGGCAGAGTGACTGCGGTGACTGCGGTGACCGGCAATCAGGGCAGAGTGACTGGGGTGACTGCGGTGACCGGCAATCAGGGCAGAGTGACTGGGGTGACTGCGGTGACCGGCAATCAGGGCAGAGTGACTGGGGTGACTGCGGTGACCGGCAATCAGGGCAGAGTGACTGCGGTGACTGCGGTGACCGGCAATCAGGGCAGAGTGACTGGGGTGACTGCGGTGACCGGCAATCAGGGCAGAGTGACTGGGGTGACTGCGGTGACCGGCAATCAGGGCAGAGTGACTGCGGTGACCGGCAATCAGGGCAGAGTGACTGGGGTGACCGGCAATCAGGGCAGAGTGACTGGGGTGACTGCGGTGACCGGCAATCAGGGCAGAGTGACTGCGGTGACCGGCAATCAGGGCAGAGTGACTGCGGTGACCGGCAATCAGGGCAGAGTGACTGCGGTGACCGGCAATCAGGGCAGAGTGACTGGGGTGACTGCGGTGACCGGCAATCAGGGCAGAGTGACTGGGGTGACTGCGGTGACCGGCAATCAGGGCAGAGTGACTGCGGTGACCGGCAATCAGGGCAGAGTGACTGGGGTGACCGGCAATCAGGGCAGAGTGACTGGGGTAACTGCGGTGACCGGCAATCAGGGCAGAGTGACTGCGGTGACCGGCAATCAGGGCAGAGTGACTGCGGTGACCGGCAATCAGGGCAGAGTGACTGCGGTGACCGGCAATCAGGGCAGAGTGACTGGGGTGACTGCGGTGACCGGCAATCAGGGCAGAGTGACTGCGGTGACCGGCAATCAGGGCAGAGTGACTGCGGTGACCGGCAATCAGGGCAGAGTGACTGGGGTGACTGCGGTGACCGGCAATCAGGGCAGAGTGACTGCGGTGACCGGCAATCAGGGCAGAGTGACTGGGGTGACTGCGGTGACTGCCAATCAGGGTAGAGTGACTGGGGTGACCGCCAATCAGGGCAGAGTGACTGCGGTGACCGGCAATCAGGGCAGAGTGACTGCGGTGACCGGCAATCAGGGCAGAGTGACTGGGGTGACTGCGGTGACCGGCAATCAGGGCAGAGTGACTGCGGTGACTGCGGTGACCGGCAATCAGGGTAGAGTGACTGGGGTGACTGCGGTGACCGGCAATCAGGGCAGAGTGACTGGGGTGACTGCGGTGACCGGCAATCAGGGCAGAGTGACTGCGGTGACCGGCAATCAGGGCAGAGTGACTGGGGTGACTGCGGTGACCGGCAATCAGGGCAGAGTGACTGGGGTGACTGCGGTGACCGGCAATCAGGGCAGAGTGACTGGGGTGACTGCGGTGACCGGCAATCAGGGCAGAGTGACTGGGGTGACTGCGGTGACCGGCAATCAGGGCAGAGTGACTGCGGTGACCGGCAATCAGGGCAGAGTGACTGGGGTGACTGCGGTGACCGGCAATCAGGGCAGAGTGACTGCGGTGACCGGCAATCAGGGCAGAGTGACTGGGGTGACTGCGGTGACCGGCAATCAGGGCAGAGTGACTGCGGTGACCGGCAATCAGGGCAGAGTGACTGGGGTGACTGCGGTGACCGGCAATCAGGGCAGAGTGACTGCGGTGACCGGCAATCAGGGTAGAGTGACTGGGGTGACTGCGGTGACCGGCAATCAGGGCAGAGTGACTGGGGTGACTGCGGTGACCGGCAATCAGGGCAGAGTGACTGCGGTGACCGGCAATCAGGGCAGAGTGACTGGGGTGACTGCGGTGACCGGCAATCAGGGCAGAGTGACTGGGGTGACTGCGGTGACCGGCAATCAGGGCAGAGTGACTGGGGTGACTGCGGTGACCGGCAATCAGGGCAGAGTGACTGCGGTGACCGGCAATCAGGGCAGAGTGACTGGGGTGACTGCGGTGACCGGCAATCAGGGCAGAGTGACTGGGGTGACCGCCAATCAGGGCAGAGTGACTGGGGTGACTGCGGTGACCGGCAATCAGGGTGGAGTGACTGGGGTGACTGCGGTGACCGGCAATCAGGGCAGAGTGACTGGGGTGACTGCGGTGACCGGCAATCAGGGCAGAGTGACTGGGGTGACTGCGGTGACCGGCAATCAGGGCAGAGTGACTGCGGTGACCGGCAATCAGGGTAGAGTGACTGGGGTGACTGCGGTGACCGGCAATCAGGGCAGAGTGACTGGGGTGACTGCGGTGACCGGCAATCAGGGCAGAGTGACTGCGGTGACCGGCAATCAGGGCAGAGTGACTGGGGTGACTGCGGTGACCGGCAATCAGGGCAGAGTGACTGCGGTGACCGGCAATCAGGGCAGAGTGACTGGGGTGACTGCGGTGACCGGCAATCAGGGCAGAGTGACTGCGGTGACCGGCAATCAGGGCAGAGTGACTGGGGTGACTGCGGTGACCGGCAATCAGGGCAGAGTGACTGCGGTGACCGGCAATCAGGGCATAGTGACTGGGGTGACTGCGGTGACCGGCAATCAGGGCAGAGTGACTGGGGTGACCGCCAATCAGGGCAGAGTGACTGGGGTGACTGCGGTGACCGGCAATCAGGGCAGAGTGACTGCGGTGACCGGCAATCAGGGCAGAGTGACTGGGGTGACTGCGGTGACCGGCAATCAGGGCAGAGTGACTGGGGTGACTGCGGTGACCGGCAATCAGGGCAGAGTGACTGCGGTGACTGCGGTGACCGGCAATCAGGGCAGAGTGACTGCGGTGACCGCCAATCAGGGTAGAGTGACTGCGGTGACCGCCAATCAGGGTAGAGTGACTGGGGTGACTGCGGTGACCGGCAATCAGGGCAGAGTGACTGGGGTGACTGCGGTGACCGGCAATCAGGGCAGAGTGACTGCGGTGACCGGCAATCAGGGCAGAGTGACTGGGGTGACTGCGGTGACCGGCAATCAGGGCAGAGTGACTGGGGTGACTGCGGTGACCGGCAATCAGGGCAGAGTGACTGCGGTGACCGGCAATCAGGGCAGAGTGACTGGGGTGACTGCGGTGACCGGCAATCAGGGCAGAGTGACTGCGGTGACCGGCAATCAGGGCAGAGTGACTGGGGTGACTGCGGTGACTGGCAATCAGGGCAGAGTGACTGCGGTGACCGGCAATCAGGGCAGAGTGACTGGGGTGACTGCGGTGACCGGCAATCAGGGCAGAGTGACTGCGGTGACCGGCAATCAGGGCAGAGTGACTGGGGTGACTGCGGTGACCGGCAATCAGGGCAGAGTGACTGGGGTGACCGCCAATCAGGGCAGAGTGACTGGGGTGACTGCGGTGACCGGCAATCAGGGCAGAGTGACTGCGGTGACCGGCAATCAGGGCAGAGTGACTGGGGTGACTGCGGTGACCGGCAATCAGGGCAGAGTGACTGGGGTGACTGCGGTGACCGGCAATCAGGGCAGAGTGACTGCGGTGACTGCGGTGACCGGCAATCAGGGCAGAGTGACTGCGGTGACCGCCAATCAGGGTAGAGTGACTGCGGTGACCGCCAATCAGGGTAGAGTGACTGGGGTGACTGCGGTGACCGGCAATCAGGGCAGAGTGACTGGGGTGACTGCGGTGACCGGCAATCAGGGCAGAGTGACTACGGTGACCGGCAATCAGGGCAGAGTGACTGGGGTGACTGCGGTGACCGGCAATCAGGGCAGAGTGACTGGGGTGACTGCGGTGACCGGCAATCAGGGCAGAGTGACTGCGGTGACCGGCAATCAGGGCAGAGTGACTGGGGTGACTGCGGTGACCGGCAATCAGGGCAGAGTGACTGGGGTGACTGCGGTGACCGCCAATCAGGGCAGAGTGACTGGGGTGACTGCGGTGACCGGCAATCAGGGCAGAGTGACTGCGGTGACCGCCAATCAGGGCAGAGTGACTGCGGTGACTGCGGTGACCGGCAATCAGGGCAGAGTGACTGGGGTGACTGCGGTGACCGGCAATCAGGGCAGAGTGACTGCGGTGACCGCCAATCAGGGTAGAGTGACTGGGGTGACTGGCGTGACTGGTCTGCTTGGTCAACAGTCGCATCCGATTCCGATCTCACAACAGCTGATCACAATGATCTCTACCATCCTGTGTAGGACACCAGAGCGTCTGGAGTTCAGGACACCAATGTGTCCGAAATAAGCCATAACGCGTCAGTAAGCCAGTACTTCAGTCTGACCGACCTAGCAATCGTCCTTCACATCTGGAGTTCAGGACACCAATGTGTCAGAAATAAGCCATAACGCGTCAGTAAGCCAGTACTTCAGTCTGACCGACCTAGCAATCGTCATTCACATCTGGAGTTCAGGACACCAATGTGTCAGAAATAAGCTATAACGAGTCAGTAAGCCAGTACTTCAGTCTGACCGACCTAGCAATCGTCCTTCACATCTGGAGTTCAGGACACCAATGTGTCAGAAATAAGCCATAACGCGCCAGTAAGCCAGTACTTCAGTCTGACCGACCCAGCAATCGTCCTTCACATCTGGAGTTCAGGACACCAATGTGTCAGAAATAAGCCATAACGCGTCAGTAAGCCAGTACTTCAGTCTGACCGACCTAGCAATCGTCCTTCACAGATCCAGGAAGGAACTTCAGAACTGACATCGGCTGACTCGTCCTGCAGTAGCAGATCAGTATCTGATCAGGTGATCAGGATCACATTCAGTCAGTTCCGGCATGGGTGGAGCTGGTGCGTCAGTTGGTCAACGCCAAGTTTGTGCTGGGCTCCATCAACTTGTACTGTATTTTACGTTATGTTTGTGTTGAAGAAGGTCCTTTTTGGTTAGGATCCCAGCTATGGTCCCAGCAATATGGAATTCACTTTACTAATTTCTTTGGAAACCTCGGCTATGTCTCCCGATGTACCAATTGACATGACTTTCGATTATAATTATCAATAATTTGGCACGATGAAAAAGTGGTTCAACGACAAATTTGTTACTGAAGCAAAGGATCTCTAACTGCCGAACTGTGTGTCCTGCCGAACTGAACACGACATTCTTAACAGGTCAGAAGTTGTATTCCTGTGGCTAACATTTGTGGGCCTGACCATTGCCCAATGGACCACGCGCTAGCCGTTGGGCGCTAGCAGTGTTCGCCACTGGCCCACCAACCCCCAGCCCAGCCCGGCCCAGGCCCATGAACACCAAGCCCAGGCCCGGACCAGGTCCGGTCAAATTCATAATATTGAGGCCCAGGCCCCGGTCCGGCCCGTTCAGATTAAGCATACCATTATTTTGACAAAATTTGCAATCATTATCTTAACATATTTACTTGTATACTATACATGTGAAACAATGAACCAACTATGCTAACCACAAAACAAAAAGCCACAGCTACAGCAACAGTGTGTTGCTGTGTAAGTGAACTGCTGGCTAAACTATTTTTTTTAGCTCTGACTTGAGCTTCTGCGACGCGCGCATTACTTCAAAATTGTCAGGCCCAGGCCCATCCAGAGGCCAGTGATTTCCTTAAAGTTGAGGCCCGGCCCAGGCCCAACCCAGGCCCAGCCCATGGCCCATAGGGCCAACCCAGCCCATGGCGAACTCTGGGCACTAGACACCCCTCTGAATCCCTGTGGTACGTTTACGAGGTCACTGGGGACGACCTGGCACCGTGACAGGCACGCCGGCAGACCTGGCGTGCCGACGGAGTGACAGGGCGGCACTCTTTGTGTCACAGCTTCAAAGTCGGCGTCCCTTCCGCCGCGAGTCGGCGTCCCTTCGGCCGCGAGTCGGCGTCATATCCGCCGGAGCTCAGCTTGACCCGACTCGCCACATCACGGTCAATAACGTCACCGTGTCCCAATGACGTCACAGCAGCACTGTGACAGTCACTGACGTCAGAATGCTGTGCACCCAGTGACACTCGTATGAGGAGGATCGGAGCAGGGATTGGCCAGGATCCGTGACAAAGGCTATCTGAATTATACGCGCGGATCGAGACAGCTTCAGCCGAAACCACTGCGCACACCTGCCGCGTTTTACGGAATTAATTCCGCGGCCGGACACAACTGCGTGTAATTTGATGCGCGATCCCATCTATCGCTGCCAGTGTCGCCGCATGTCACTCAACGCAAGGAGCGGTGCTTATTTTAGTAATGCATGAGGCTGTTTATGTTCGTTATCAGTCTTATGAATTGAGTCCAGGCAGCTGGCAGATGCGCCACTGATGTGCCACGCTCAGCCTGGTCATATCTGCTTCTCCCGCATAGGCAACGGAGGCGCGCGTGACCGAGGGAGGCAGGTGGGACTCGACCCAGGCGCCATATATCAACCCAGGCGCCATATATGGAGGTGGCAGAGTGGGATGTACAATGTTAAAAGAAGCATTGGAGACATTTTATTGGCTGTTAAGATGCCATACTGCGTGGATAGTGAAGGGATGATCCAGCGTCAACCCCAGGTGGCGTCCGGTCAATCGCACACTTCTGATTAAAAAAATGGTGCATGCCAGTGGGTGTGGGACTTAAGACGGTTTCGTCGACATTTATTGGCGCAGCTGCATTCGAAGAAATGTGTGGTTATTACGGTGGTAAGGGTAATTTGTGGTTATTACGGTGGTACGGGTAGTCCGATGACTATTATGATCGTTGACTATAAATGCCGATTTAGCAATGTCTTTTTAGGTGGTTTTAGCAACGCTGGTTAGGCGTAACTCTCCACCCTTCGTGTGATTAAAAAACGTTTATCTTAGAGAGCGTAAACATATTTAAGAATCATTTCCTAAATTGTTAATATTTAATTTTGATTCAAGATCCCGAAAATACAAACAGGAACGTGTGGCGCTGAAAATTGGAAATTATCATTCTGAAATAACACCATGGCGCCGGGACAAATCTTACAGAGGGGTACTCTTGTGTGCTGCAATCGGGTCTCCGCTTCAAAGGAATGCCGTGCGGCACAGTCTAACACGACAGTTAACAGAACCAATCAAGCGTATGCAATGGACTAATCCGATCCAACCTCTACACTTCGGTCAGGTTTCGATGCGTTGTAAAAAGATAATGAATGGCTCACGAAGGTTATATTAATTTTTTTTAAGATGTTTGGAATACAAAGCAGACAAATAAACGCTATTTAATTTCAGCCCTTCCATTGACTAATTATCTACTCTTAGCTGTGATGAACTGATAGTACATCACCTCCAAATATATTATGTAACACGATTGTCCGATTCAATTCGAATGAAACCCAATGAACCGGATGTGATCAGGCATCAATGTTTAATTTTGTCAGTGTTTGAGGCCACTGGATTTCCTTTAAAAAGCGTTTGTCGTAGATAGGCTGCTTGCGTCAGCCTGCTTTCAATTTAATTCTATCTTTGACATATCCTGGTCTGTTTACCATCTTCATATCGAGTTGTGCAACAAGCAATGTAGAAAGTATAAAAGTCAGCATTGCCTTAAAAGGTTTAATTTCTGTGGATGGGTATATTAGCATGGGAACTGTGGTGTGTGAAGGCGCCGACAAGCACCACGCCACACGGCGGCATCACATGACGTGGCGCCGCGAGCAAAAAAAAACGTGATCCGTGATCTGGAACGGAAACGTAACTTAAAAGCAAAAATACAGCCCGCCCGATCGAGATTACCATGTTAGTTTGTAAATGCTGCTAGCTTTGAACTGCCGACAGATATCAGGAGCTTCTTCGTAATCTTCGAATCTTCTTCGGGCTTGCATATTGCTTACTGGAACTGCACTAATCTGGTGACATAAAGGACGCCCAGTGCGCATTAGCTGCTTAAGTGCTGTTCTGAGCCTAGGTCATGGGCAGGGGCACCTTGGCGCGGAAATTGTGAAACAGGCAACCAGCCTAGCGCTCTGTGAACCACAACATTGAAATAAAGGAAATGCAACAAATGAAACATATGATGTGAGTAGGATACGTGCTATTTTTTGTAGTCGTTTTCTCCAGCTTTTCCACTTGCATGGCTTATTGGACCCCAAACTTAGGATTTACTTGTACAGGCAGATCCAAAAGGCCAAAAAATGCTGATTTGGGGGCAAAATCCCAGAAGAGCAACGACATTCCAACAATTTGTTGGATTTTGCATACGAACTAACTCCAAACTTTCTCGGCAAAAGTTAATTTCTTTTTCTCTAAAACTTGTCTTTTAAACTCGGGAAATGTGCTAATTTTCGGCCGACGATTTCAGTCGTTTGGGGTACGACCGACTGGACGACCGATTGGAGCGAAAAGCAAACCTGGACCAGGCCGTGCAGCACAAAAAGTAACAAAACCACGCATTTCTGCACGGAAACTGACAACCAATCTATCAAAATCCCAACGTGGTACCTCTATTAGCACTGCACCGTATGAGGGCCACACTCGCTTTGAGCCGCCGCCACGGAGCGTGCGGCTTCCGTGTACTTGCCAGGGTGACGTCGGTGACGCTCAACACAATCAGCCATGTCATGTCGGCCATCACCGGCCTATCGGGCGATATCTTGACGCCTCGTTTCACAGCGGCGGCGTGGCCTGAGTTTCTGTAGCCGCGCGCTTTATCGGATATCTCTATGCAATGCAGGTGAGGGACGCTTTTGTTTGTTGGATGCGATTCTTTTCGGTGGCGTTTTTATCAGTTTGGCGGGTGAATCTTTCCGTGCGGCGAGCGGTGCGTGATTTTCCTACCGGGTAGCCGGGTGTGAGACCGCTCGTCCACGACGGATTCAATTGACGGGGAATGAGGATGTAAATAGCCACGTATGGGAATAGTGTGTTATACAAATGAGACACAGGAACATTTGAGCGACACCAGCGAAAACACTCACTGAGAATTGGAGGTCGCTCCTAAGTAGAAACGGTTGCCTTCCTCCGACACTTGTCCAACCAGCCGTCATGGGCATAACACGGGCATAACCAGCCGTCATGAGCATAACACGGGCATAACCAGCCGTCATGAGCATAACACGGGCATAACCAGCCGTCATGAGCATAACACGGGCATAACCAGCCGTCATGAGCATAACACGGGCATAACCAGCCGTCATGAGCATAACACGGGCATAACCAGCCGGCATGGGCATAACACGGGCATAACCAGCCGTCATGAGCATAACACGGGCATAACCAGCCGTCATGAGCATAACACGGGCATAACCAGCCGTCATGAGCATAACACGGGCATAACCAGCCGTCATGGGCATAACACGGGCATAACCAGCCGTCATGAGCATAACACGGGCATAACCAGCCGTCATGGGCATAACACGGGCATAACCAGCCGTCATGATCATAACACGGGCATAACCAGCCGTCATGGGCATAACACGGGCATAACCAGCCGTCATGATCATAACACGGGCATAACCAGCCGTCATGGGCATAACACGGGCATAACCAGCCGTCATGAGCATAACACGGGCATAACCAGCCGTCATGAGCATAACACGGGCATAACCAGCCGTCATGGGCATAACACGGGCATAACCAGCCGTCATGATCATAACACGGGCATAACCAGCCGTCATGAGCATAACACGGGCATAACCAGCCGTCATGAGCATAACACGGGCATAACCAGCCGTCATGAGCATAACACGGGCATAACCAGCCGTCATGAGCATAACACGGGCATAACCAGCCGTCATGAGCATAACACGGGCATAACCAGCCGTCATGGGCATAACACGGGCATAACCAGCCGTCATGATCATAACACGGGCATAACCAGCCGTCATGGGCATAACACGGGCATAACCAGCCGTCATGAGCATAACACGGGCATAACCTGCCGTCATGGGCATAACACGGGCATAACCAGCCGTCATGGGCATAACACGGGCATAACCAGCCGTCATGGGCTTGATTCACACATGGTTTTCTCAGTGTCGGCTAATGACCTATCAGTCCATGTCAGCAGGTGCCTACCTGGCGACCGATTTTGAGAGTCACAGTTGCTATACACCTGGAGGACTTTAACACCGCCTGTCACAAATGAAGTGACGCCAACAGGAAACCATACTGAGGTACATCTCCCAGAAGCAACCACGGCTTACGGCTAGGAACTTAAACACTTCTAGCTGTCACTATCACATGAGCACTCTTGAAAATAGATAACCCATCGACAACCGAAAGTGACAGACAGTAAATACCTGAGCGGGCCCCCATGCTGCTGGAGATCACAGGCTTGCGACCCGTTCCGTGGCACGCGTCCCGAGCGATAGGTTCGACACCGGTCCTCTCTCGCTACCCAGTCGCATGTGACCGCCCGGCTGACAGGTGGGCCTCCCCTCAATATAATCAGCTTACTTGGAGATGAACTAACCAAGGCTATCAGGCTCTCAGGCTCTCACCTCCGATTTTGTTTCAGGCTTGGACACATCCAATGACAGATATTTACTCACCCGAGCTGCGATGAATGCGGGGTGTGGATGAAGACCGGCTAAGCTTGTTAGAGCACCGCTAAAGCCTACTAAAACCGCCTAAGACCGTATTAACACTGGCCTGCTCCCAGCTACTCAATACCGCACGGCGGCGGCTAGGCGGGGCTCGGGGCGCACGCGCCGCCCCTGGGCCGCCGTCCGCCGCCCTGATTGGTCATTCGGCCGGACGACCGACGAATCAGAGCGTAAGAGCCAGCAGAACGTGACGTGCTATGGCCGAACGCTTCCGTCCACTGGAGCAGCGCTGGAAACATAAAGCCAATGTTTACCAGCTGGCTTTGAGCGGAATTTGTGGATTTTCAGGGGATTCTGCTCGACTTATAACGAAGGCAATGTGCTAATGATGAAGCCACAGCGGATGCATGAGCTTATGTTCTGATCTGTGGTCAGGGGTGGCAGTAAAGAGGAGGCAACTTGACATCGATCTATTTTTACGTTTTTCCAGGTTCACCCGAGACACGGCCTTGCCAGACGGCCGCTAGAGCAATTTTCCTCACCGAGCATAAAACAGACAAACAATCCATGCCCGATGAGCCACGCCAGTCGCAACTTTCCGTGACACTCGAATTCAAGCGATCTTCCCTCGCCATCTTTCCTTATCACCATCCTACCGCGCCGCGCCATCAGCTGATCTTCACACAGCACAAGGTTATGCCCTCAGGCATCAGCAGCCGGACAAAGCAGTCCCGCGCCTAAGGTGCGTTCCCTCAGTGTCTAGCAGATGGCACATGCCCGTTGCGGCCGACTGCCAATCCTCTCAATCATCGGTGGCTTACGGGGCGCAGGAAGCCGGCGGCCGTTCGCTCCGGATCATCCCCGCTAAGAGGATCACAGGCGCCGGAAGCCGCCGCTAACGATTGGCGGCACGAGCGATGCCTTGTTGGGAGACACTGGACAGCGGACGCCGGGCCAGTAAGCCCCGACTTAGCGAGGCTTTGCAGAGGCATCTTCATCGCTGCTTGTCCGTGGACGGGACCGCGCGCAGGACTCTGTTCTTATTAGGTACAAGCTGGCCAGCCGGAGTGGTTTAGCCGCAGCTCCACCCGCCGATCTTATGTCTTTGGTTGATGCAGATTGCATATCGGCATATCGGTTCATATGGTATCGTTGTGAGGAGGTGAAAAGACATAATACATTTTTGGACGCGTGAACCGATTCCAGCTGCGCTACAGGATTCCGTGTCAGCTAAAACTCCTGATGTAATCCAGCGATTCATTCTGCTGACTATGATAATAATGTTGCATATTTCGCAATGTTTGTTTGGCGAAAGCCCCCGGGCATGTGGAGTCTTTTATGTAATGCAAACGGTATATATCAAAGCGCCTTAAATCATATCATATCAAAATTCCTCGGAGCGCTCTTGAAATCGTGGAACATGCAAAACTAGCTGGTCATTGGTCATGCTGCCATTGCATTCTACTTGGCATTTGCGACAATAGATATTCATCAAATTGAAGAAAAACTATAAACAGAAACCGTCAAATACAAACACATTTATGACAATAATAGCCAACTAGCAACTGCAACTATGATGAGAGAATTTCTGAATTACAGGTGTAGTAATGCCCAAAAAATTAGCCACCGGTATCACACTACACCATGAAAAGCAGACATAGGAATGCCAATATACCGGCGTATGTGTTGAATAGGTATTGCCATGCATTACCACAGCGAAGTGGAGTGTAAGTCTCAATGATATTTGAGTCTCAATCTCCTCAACTCCTCAACCCTAGTCTCAATGATATTGGACAACAGTGTGATAAAGCAAGTCCCCAGATGAACTATCGCTGAGCCTGGTTGACATATGTTCCAATATCAATGTGCGGCAAAGCTCACAAAGGAACATGGCTTTGTGATGAGCGAAACACATTTCCATGCAGACAGGCCTGATGTTGACGATAAATATACGCAGACAAGACGATGGCGCATACCCACCTTCTGCTTCGTACGATAAATCGACTGATGGCCTTTTCTCGACGCATAACCATTAATCAACCCGCAACATCAACATATGACTCGCTGCATAGTAGAAGGAATAAATCCACATTTTACAAACACACCTTGCAAATGATGCTGTTCCGCCAGCATGTATTCATTACCGGTGGTCCTAAGCTGCTGCCAGCATCGGCATGCAACTGCGGCTAAGAAGGATTTGTCTGAATTATTGGTACCGTTCGTGGCAGGCGCATCGTTCCGCTGCGGTGTTTCCGTGTGTTCCTTTGTGTGTCGCGTTTTCGTGCCACCGGGCCGTCGGATTACAACATAGAATGGGGGAGAGCCGAGGGAATATGGCAGATCGCCCACCTGATACTGCACCTCTGACCCGGCAGCAAACAATTCCGTTATAGAGCGGCCACAATGCCGCCCCCGCCGCCGGCCACACAGAGGGATTAGCGGGCTCCCCTGACCGCCCCCGCCCCCGCTCCCGCCCTCGCCTGCGCCCCTCCCACGCCCCGCCCCCACCCCTGTCCTCGTCCCTGTCGGCGGCCACAATTAGCGTCCTGGCTGGCTGGTGAGAGGCGCTGGCTGGCTGGCTGGTGAGAGGCGCTGGCTGGCTGGCTGGCTGGTGAGAGGCGGCTGGCTGGCTGGCTGGCTGGTGAGAGCCGCTGGCTGGCTGGTGAGAGGCGCTGGTTGGCTGGTGAGAGGCGTCTGGCTGGCTGGCTGGCTGGTGCGAGGCGCTGGCTGGCTGGTGAGAGCCGCTGGCTGGCTGGTGCGAGGCGCTGGCTGGCTGGTGAGAGCCGCTGGCTGGCTGGTGAGAGGCGCTGACTGGCTGGCTGGCTGGCTGGTGAGAGGCGGCTGGTGTCTCGCTATCACATGACCAGGTGACGTTTGTCCACGGTAAGCTGTCACATGAAGTCCCCCCCCCAAACCCACCGTCCCCACCGTCCCCACCGTCCCACGAGGCAGGTATGACTGACAGCCACCGCAGCCGCCATGGCTTCCTCAGCTCGCAGGAACGGGGACGGGGACGGGGACGGGGACGGGGACGGGGACGGGGACGGGGACGGGGACGGGGACGGGGACGGGGACGGGGACGGGGACGGGGACGGGGACGGGGACGGGGACGGGGACGGGGACGGGGACGGGGACGGGGACGGGGATAGCTGGCAACAGACTAACGCATGTTAGTTGTGGTGGTTTCTTTTGTGATCAGCCTACGCCATAGTTGGTAAACAATTATCAATTTCCTTGGCAAAGACGGACCGACCATTATTATGTTGTTTATAAACAGTTTGGACAAACGATTCGCACTAAAAATAGCACTCAACAATACATCAGCTGGCAATAAATAACGTAAATAGACGATAAGTGGTCGTTCACCGGCTCACAAAGCATACAAGACAGAACACATTTTCCAGTCTTATTAACATAACTCTGGTTTATTTTTTAGGAGTATGCTAGCTTTATTTAATTGGAATAGTCAAGGGTTTACTAATTGCACCATAACGTTTATGCGGTAAGAATACATTCTTACAACTCCGTGCGCACCAACTTTGAAAACTGAATTAAAAGTGGCACGGACGTGAAAGCGGTCCTCTAACCGTCACATTTTAACGTCACAATGCATATTTTAAAAATGGTTTATTTAGTTGGAATTGCTTTGGATGTCCTGTGCTTGCCAGTATGCTATGCAAAATAAAAACAAAAATGCAAGCGCAACAACCAGGCGCGGATCCAGGATTTCGGTCAGGGGGGGGGGGGGGGGGGGCACATAGTGGTCGCCGTCAGCGAAATGTTGTTGACCGGGGGGGGGGGGGGAGAGCGCCACGGAAATGATGTTGTTAACCGGTGGGTGGGGGGGGGGATTGTTGGAGCGTGATCGAAACTTAGAAGTTGTGGGCGGTCGCGCGACCTGGGCGACCCGAGGCTCAGAGGGTGTGTGTGTGTGTGTGTGGGGGGGGGGGGGGGCTAGCGCCCCTCCCTTTAGATCCGCGCCTGACAACTCAGGGACGGATCCTGACAACTCAGTTGTCAGGACGGATCCTGACAACCTGACAACTCAGGGACAATGTAAATATCTACTAGTTCGGCACAAATGCATTCGTGCCATGAAACATAGAGCTTATTATATAATGCACTCGCTCCATCTAAAATGAGCGATAATTGTTATGAGTTGAATAAGAAAATTGTGAGTTGAAAAGTTCCCGTGATTGTGAAGCAAATTTTCTTATATTTTGTCACCTCTGCTTCTCGTCTCGCAGACAGCGGGGCGCTCCTCCTCCTGCTATCCCGAATCAGCAGGGGATTGTAACCGCGAGACATGCTCAGATTCGAGACATCGAGACATGCTCAGGTCGGCTCAGATTGCTGCGACCTCCAAACCTGCTGCTATCCCGGATCAGCAGGGGATTGTAACCGCGAGACATGCTCAGATTCGAGACATCGAGACATGCTCAGATTCGAGACATTGAGACATGCTGAGGTCGGCTCAGATTTCTGCGACCTCCAAGCATGCTGCTATCCCGGATCAGCAGGGGATTGTACCCGCGAGACATGCTCAGATTCGAGACATCGAGACATGCTGAGGTCGTCTCAGATTTATGCGTGTGTTGGTCAGCAACCTCAAATCAACCGATCATCTGATTCCCCAGCAGCGAAGAAAAGCATCCCTGGTTGACTTAGCTGTCGAGTGCAGGACAGATGGTTCTGTAGAGGTGCTCAGCCTGGGTCTGATGGCTTCATAGAATAAACCGAGTGTTTCCTAAGCAGGCTATCGAGTGTCGGGGAGATGCCTTATGCTGAGGCTCTCGGCTTTGGTTTAAACGCTTCATAGAAGAAGTCAGGTGTTTCCTAAACAAGCGTGTTTCCCTCACACTCGTCTCGTCACTGTCAGAGGGTGCAGACAGGTTAGTCCAGGTGCCCGATGGAACAGTGCATCATTCGATAAATCCACCCCAGTGCATTGACGCCAGGTGTCTGTCTAAAATGATAAAAGTCATGTAGATTGCATCTAACCCGCGGCAAAGTATCCAGCATGGCTACCACGATATGGCGTCGTTTTCCTGTTGCTGTGGTCGCCGTCACACTCACTACAGCAGGTCTGCTGGACAGGTGGCGGCTCCTCGAGAACAGCATCGCATAGTGGAAACATGCAGTAGGCGACAGGCGTACCAAGACGTTGAGTTTGAGCACAGAAACACAATCATCGCAACAAAGCAGAAACACAGCAGCTGATGCATTCTTTAGGCAAGCTCAACAAGGATCTCATCCTTTCTTAACCTGGCTATGGATCGACGCTTTGTCGTGGACGCTTTGTGACCCTCTCCTCAGCGATACGTTTACACAGTTTTATCTAATACATACATCTAAAGGCTGAAACACAGTCTTCGCGCAGCAGCGCCAAGTGGATACGGGTGCCTATTCAAATACATTGAACGGAGGTTGCAACAACTGCACGATGCGCACGTTGCGGGAAGAAAAAATAGACTGCGGAAATTTACCCGTATATTTGAATAGGCGCGCGCAGACACCAGCATCCACTTCGAGCAGCTGCGCGAAGACTGAAGACTGGTGTGAAAATTAGGCAGTCACGTGTATAATTTAGAACCATGCAAGAGTTGTCTATCCCGCCTAGATTCTGTAAGTAATATTGCAGAAGTCTCCCACTAATGCCCCAGTTCATTCTACGTTTTTCAGCGATAGTTGTGGTGGCAGACATCTGAAGGGAGGACGCCCTAATTAAGACAACCCACCTTTCACAAAGTTTTCAAAACACCATATTAGCCGTTTTCACGAAGGATTATTGCGATGAAAAGTTTCTGAAATATTCTGAAAGTTTTGAAAAACTACAAAACTTTTATATGCGATTTTTGGCTAGAAATGTCCCTCATAATTTTGTAATATGTTGGTAAGAATAAAATATGTTGAAACAATTGCGGTTTGGTGGTAATAAGCAAGATAAGTATTGGTAGAATCTTCCTGAAAAGTTTCAGGAAGATTCTATCAATACTTATCTTACTTATTACCACCAAACCGCAATTTTGTCAACATATTTTATTCTTACCAACATATTACACAACTACGAGGGACATTTCTAGCCAAAAATCGCATGTAAAAGTTTTGTAGTTTTTCAAAACTTTCAGAATCTTTCAGAAACTTTTCATCGCAATAATCCTTCGTAAAAACGGCTATTGCTTTTCCCGTCTGTATGATCATTTTATGCAGTTATTTAAATTTTAGAGAATTATACTGGTGTTGACATTTCAATGTCTGAATTTTCGGACGGTGTTGGGGTTAAGTAGGTAGTCACGCAACATTGCACTCACATATACACGTAAATACTAACTTATGAACCAGACGAACATAGGGTATATATCAGGTTTCACAAACGAGTAGAATAGACGTGATACTGAGAGCAGTGATGCCGAGCAGGGAGCAGAAGGATACGGCCCCTTATTTTAAACCTGCACTGATTTCGAGTGGTTCAAGTAAATGTCATAGTCATCCGGCATTTGTCAATCCATGGTAAAAACGGTGTACACATCCAATCGTTAGGGCATACTAGATCCCTTCATGTAATGGGAATCCCCATGGGGGAAATCCCCACACAGACCATATAATTTTTTAGCCCCACAAAAAGTGAATTATGCTGAAACGGGTGGGAGTGGGACTCATCAATTATGAATTCGGATTTTTATTTGGATTGGAACGGGGTTGGGTCTGGCTGAATGGGCTGGAACGGGATGGGGGCTGACAATGTGGCACATGAAGGGCTCTAGGGCATACCTATAGGCATGCCAGGGATGTAGGAACGTCACAAAAGTGTGGGTGGGGATGGGGGGGGGGGCAGTGAAACTTTGATCTGGTCTTGAGAAACACCAAACCCCTATGTAATATTTCTTTGCAGATTTGGGCTCTTCTCGTCTTGGCGAACTTGTTGCCATCGAAAAAATAACACCAAGCAAAATACAATGTTTTAGCAACAACAACACAATAAAAGTGAGGGGGCCATGGCCCCCGCCCCCCCCCCCCCCCATATACACACACACCATGTTCCTACGCCCATGAGGCATGCCTTGTCAGCAGGTTATATTGGTTGGAAGAGACAGCCTGGTGGAATACAGGTTTCAAGGAAACACTGCAGATAGGTAAAAGCTCGCAAGGTCATCCAGTCACCACGAAGGATGAAATAGATGATGAAATATCGCAGTTAAATTTGGTAGCGGCGATACTGTTGATAGCGATGATAAATCGAATGAAAGGAAACAATCCAATCCAGCTTCTAGGGGCAGGTTATTGGTACGGTGCTTCATTAATTCAGCTCAGGGGCCGATCGATGATTTTCTTAGGCTAGGGGCCACTGGCCCGAGGGCGGTATATTTCCTCGGTGACAGGGGCGGCATGGTTTAGAGAGGCGCCAATATGTAAATTATAATGCGGCATAATGCGCTGTGAGCGCGGCAATATGTCTTCTGAGGGTGCCAGGGTGCCTTCCAAGAGTGCTGCGATGCTGTTGGTAGATGCCAGGGCGCCCTGGCGGCCTCTCGATAACGCTACAGCGCCGGGGTGCCCGATGGCGGCGTTTTCTAAGACAGGGGTCTTCAGCCCCTAGCCCCTCCCTGAATCCGCCCCTGATTCAGCTGTTGTTTCATTTCATTCAGGCACTCACTTTTACTTAACCCTGGATAGAGGTATCCAGAAAGGAAGAAGATGTAGAACTTCTGTTTGCCTCCTGTTTCCTTCGATGCGTCATCAACTCAACTCATCCCTATCATCTGTTTCAACCCGCTGAAGAGCATTAGTGCAGTTATACGATATAGGTATCACGACCTGCATACAACTGCAACTCTGTTCCAGTGTCCAAAACGCACCAAAACGTTCGAATTTAGGAGCCACTGTAACATTAATTACCGGTGTAGCACTGAACCTCATGATATATTTGTGTTTTCTCTCGCATGACTATACGCACGAAAAACGCAATCAAATGGATGTTCTGAAGACTTTGTTGAAAAGCAACACAAGTGTGACCTTTCAGTGTAGTGGAGTGTACTCCGCCCTCTGTTTCCATCCGTTCCTCCGTGTACTCCGCCCTCCGTTTCCATCCGTTCCTCCGTGTACTCCGCCCTCCGTTTCCATCCGTTCCTCCGTGTACTCCGCCCTCCGTCTCCATCCGTTCCTCCGTGTACTCCGCCCTCCGTCTCCATCCGTTCCTCCGTGTACTCCGCCCTCCGTCTCCATCCGTTCCTCCGTGTACTCCGCCCTCCGTCTCCATCCGTTCCTCCGTGTACTCCGCCCTCCGTCTCCATCCGTGCCTCCGTGTACTCCGCCCTCCGTCTCCATTTGCGCCGGTAGCGTCGGCGAACCAGAGGTGCAAACAATGTCTAGGCTGTCGCCAACTCACTTTCAGAGCACAAAATATGTCACATTACGTGACAACATCAATATGGGACCCTGAAACGTGTTGTTTTAGAATCCTAAGTTAGATGTGTTCACTCATGTTCAGGTATTCAAGATGCTTCAGAAGTTGTAATTTGTATTTTCCAGAAATGTTTAAACATCTTGACTTTCCAGATATAACACACAAAAAAGTTAACTAACAGAGAGAGCAATGTTACACACACAAAAATCATGAGATATCTTACATAAAACTGGATCAAAGTAGATAAAATACTGTTTGTGGTCATGTAAAAACTGATACCATGTTAAATCTAGTACTATTGTAAGCAGGTATGTACCTACCCACCTACCTACCAATATTGGATAACTCCAGAGATACCATAAATAATTCAAAACTACCCATAATAACTCAGATTTCCTATAGAATGGGATGGACTGTTGTCATGTTAGAGCGGGGACCAGGAATATCAATGGTTTGGCCAAAGTGAGGAGACATTACAGTCAATGTTGTAATGTCTCCTGATTTAGTCAATGTTTTAGTTATATTGACGCTCTACTCCTTATACTATTTTACCTATGAAGATGTGCGTGTGTGAAAAGCCACCCTGCTGTGGACCTCTTGCGAATATAATCTGATTCTGAATCTCATGTTATACCCAAATTGCACTTCATTGTAATAATCTAGTTCACTTTGTTTCTGATCTTGAACATTTGTTTTGTGAATATTATTCCTTGCTCCGCATTGGACAGTCGAAACATTGTGCAGGTTTTGCAATCCTTTCATTTCTTATTGTTATGGTTTAAAGGGTGATTTGTTTTGCTTATGCTCTTCAAATCTTCCCAACACAAATGTTGCCCCATTCTGCAGAATTAAAATTATGAGACATCAATTTAACATAAATTATTTAAATAAAACACCCATTCTCAGCAATGTTCGGATCACTGGTCCAGGCTCAGCTTGAGCTGTGTGGGAACAAGCATTTCCATCCAATACTGTGCCATGATTTTTTTTAAAAGCATTAACTCAGAAATGTGTCATTTAAAATTTGTGTCAACAATTCAAGAACAGTGAGCAGAAAGATGCAAGTTTGGTTTGGTGCTGTCCCGAAAAAGAATGGTTTAATACAGTGGCAAGTTCTACATCAAAGGAACAAATAATCAAAAGGAATGACACTGATATACACAGTTGTGCTTATCACTGAGTTGCATTAAAATAACAGCAAAGATATATTAGCAAAATTATTTGCAATGTTCCAAGGCAAATTCATGATCTTACTAACTGTTGCATGACCTTACCAACTTAACCAACATGATCTTAACAAAAGTTGCTGAGAATTTGCCCAATGTTGATGTGAGAAGATTCGTTTATCACTCCAGTTAACCAGACTTCTCGTAAATAAGCTTCTAATAAACACTTCATCTTACACCTCACATATAGCAATCAGTTCCAGCAAGCATGTTATACAAATAGCATATAAACCAGTAAAACGCCGAAATTGGCGATGAACGAGCGAGCGCGAAGAAAATGTATGGTGAATTTCAACTCCATCGGGCACGTAGTTTCTGAGATACAAAAAGGGTGCGCACGTGCGCACGTGCGCACGTGCAGAAGCACCCTACCCCTGACTTGTGGGAAAGTGGCGGCTGAGGTTTTTGTTTTTGTTTTAAGCCTTAACTCAGAAATGTGTCATTTAAAATTTGTGTCAACAGTTCAAGAACAGTGAGCAGAAAGATGCAAGTTTGGTTTGGTGCTGTCCCGAAAAAGAATGGTTTAATACAGTGGCAAGTTCTACATCAAATGAACAAATAATAACCACACACCAAATATGATAACCACACACCAAATTTGAACACAATCGGCTCAGCCGTTGCGGAGTTATTGCGAGGAAACACCTTCCAACACCCCTCACGCGGCACGCGGCACGCGCAGTGGTAGTCACCCACGTGAGTCGGGACTGGTCTTAAACAGGGTAGGTTGGGTGGGGCTGCTCAGCAAAGAAGCCCGCTTGTCAATCAGACGCGCGGTTGCAGAGATATTAGCTTCTCAAAAGCGTCGCCACGGGTCGGGCTAGGCCGGGCCAGGCCGGGCCGGGCCGCTCATATTCAGATTTTGCCCATACACACGGAAGGACGAGCGAGCGCCCGGCCCGACCCGTGGCCTTCCTTTACCATTCGTGTAGCTGAGATTTAATATATCTTGGCACCATACTTAGTGTTATAAATACTTAGTTTTCACCAATAGTCATCGATTAGTGACCTAATCACAACATTTTGTGAAAAATAACTATATTGCCATCTGATCACTTTTTCATTGAAATTTGTCACAAAATCCCATCGTTTTGGCGAAAACTGTCCCCTTCGCACGTGGGCGAGTGCGTAAGATTATGCACCTCTGCGGCGAACATCTGAAGAAACTCCATCCCATCTGTTGCTGGTTGGCTCTAATCTGTCCTCGCTTGGTAAATGCAGTGCCAGCCGACCGGCCAGATCCCGGTGCGATCAGCATCAGGCGTGTTCTGCAGGCCGGCTGCCAGCACGCCAGCTGTTCACAAATGACATCACGCTCCCATCCCTCAGACACCTCTCCCTCGGCATCGCCCCTACTTCGTTTTCACCAATAGTCATCGAGTAGTGACCTAATCACAACATGTTGTGATTAGGTCACTGTTCACATCTTTCGGGACCTTACAATTGACATTTCGTGTACCACCTGCTTTTGATTTTGCGTTTCACCTGCTTATTGACAGCGTTTTTAGGCTTCAGACGAGATGGTAGGTACTATCAGTCGTGGCGAGAGAGCATTCGCTTCTCATTTTGCACTAATCGGTGATTGACACCTGAATGGGCCGATTGTGCTAGAAGTACATCTACTGCGTTTGCATATGTTAAAAAGGACTCAAAACGCATACGGGGTTGGGTCCCTCGTAATAATACCGTTGCAATACACCTGGAATATCACATCCATAGGTACAGAATCTATTGCTCTATACCTATGAACAATCTCTCTTGAAAGTAACTATCCACTACGGTGGTGGCGCTACCCGTCCCGCCCGCGGTGGGGCAGCACAGTTTGAGAGTCACTGGATTGCCTGACCCGGGGACCGCGGAATGCGAGGGGAGCGAACTGTCAGAGGATCCCAGGAGCCGCATCCCCTGATATGCCTGACCCGGGGACCGCGGAATGTGAGGGGAGCGAGATGTCAGAGGATCCCAGGAGCCGCATCCCCTGATATGCCTGACCCGGGGATCGCGGAATGTGAGGGGAGCGAACTGTCAGAGGATCCCAGGAGCCGCATCCCCTGATATGCCTGACCCGGGGACTGCAAATGTGAGGGGAGCGAGATGTCAGAGGATCCCAGGAGCCGCATCCCCTGATATGCCTGACCCGGGGACCGCGGAATGTGAGGGGAGCGAGCCGTCAGAGGATCCCAGGAGCCGCATCCCCTGGTATGCCTGACCCGGGGACCGCGGAATGTGAGGGGAGCGAACTGTCAGAGGATCCCAGGAGCCGCATCCCCTGATATGCCTGACCCGGGGACCGCGGAATGTGAGGGGAGCGAACTGTCAGAGGATCCCAGGAGCCACATCCCCTGATATGCCTGACCCGGGGACCGTGGAATGTGAGGGGAGCGAACTGTCAGAGGATCCCAGGAGCCGCATCCCCTGATATGCCTGACCCGGGGACCGCGGAATGTGAGGGGAGCGAACTGTCAGAGGATCCCAGGAGCCGCATCCCCTGATATGCCTGACCCGGGGCCCGCGGAATGTGAGGGGAGCGAACTGTCAGAGGATCCTAGGAGCCGCATCCCCTGATATGCCTGACCCGGGGACCGCGGAATGTGAGGGGAGCGAACTGTCAGAGGATCCCAGGAGCCGCATCCCCTGATATGCCTGACCCGGGGATCGCGGAATGTGAGGGGAGCGAACTGTCAGAGGATCCCAGGAAATGCATGCCCTGATATGCCTGACCCGAGAATTGCGGAATGCGAGGGGAGCGAGCTGTCGGAGGATGCCAGGAACCGCATGCCCTGATACTGGGCTGGGACAAGGTTACTTGGTTGTGTCGTTTTGCCTGGGATCTGGAAGAGCATTGAGACATAGACGTTCGGTCACGAGGCAAGTCGGCTAAACCTGTCTTATTTGCACATTTTATAAATATTAAGCACACGTTTCGAAATGTTTCGATTCCTACCAGTGTTTACTTGTTTATAACAAATGTATCGGGCCCATTTTAGCCCGGCAGTATTTTCCATAACGCGACCTACTGGGGGTGGGGGCCTATTCCCCCCTCGTGCTCCGGAAATATTGGACGAAATAACCCATTATTGTTGAACTCGGAGTCACTGATAACGTCACATATCAGGGCAAAGACAACATGTTTAACCGTGTCATTAATTTGTCTCGATGGATGCAATTGTTGCGCAAAATATAAATATTTAACACATCGGCTGTCAGTAAATCGGTATGATTATTGCGTCTGACACGTCTGAGTACCATTCTAAGCTTTTGATGACCTTGGGTCACGTTAACCCGCGCCGTGCTGGAAGGGGGGGGGGGGGGCGTTTAAACGCCCCCCCCCCCACCTGCCGGAAGGATTTTTGACGATAGCGAATAAACGGCGGCACGCAGCAACGCTATTTTTGGCACAGCTGTTGGGACATCAATTACCCACATAGTGTGCAAGTTTTGATTTCGGGTCATGTCAGGTCAGGTCACCAGGCCAGGTCACGTGACCCCACCTCCAAAAAGTTTCCGGTCGTACCACAGCCACAGTTTTTGGCTGATCGATTTCGTTCTTACAGGATTTTATAAGGAAATAGTAACTAAAATTCGTTCATTTTTTTTGTATCGAAGACCTAAGGTCGGGTCAATTTCGTGACCTCCCCATTATAAGCCAATGGGGAAATAATCAAATGCTTCCTATTCTGAGGATTCGAATGATATCAGCCCAATTCATTCTGGATCATGTTATTATAATTGTGATGTGTGAGATGATAGCTGATGCCATTGTGAGAATAATAAGTTGAAGAAATATGATCATAATATGGCAGTAATATCTTTATTGTATACCAAATATACTAAATGAAAAGATCCGAGCTTTCGTGGCTAGCAGTGACTAGCACATTATCAAGGATGAGTTTTGTACATGCTTTTGAAAAATCTAACACACAGCTTGCGCACGTTCCAATATTATAAGTAATTCTTAAAGTTCCAGAAGTAAATGTTGTTCAGTGACTCCTACAGGGTCAGATGAGGTCATCCGAGATCACCAACACATTTGTGCCAATAACTATCGACACAATCAAGATATAAAAATGCAACTCGCACCAATGTGCTTGTCTCGTCAAGACACGTCTCCCAATGTGTAACATGACCTAGTTGGCTTAGCACTTGACCTTGACCTGAGGTCAAATTTCTAAGTTGACTTAACCTGATGATTATGCATATTATGCGAAGCGCCTTGACGGGGCAAACACGTTGGCGTCAAAATAATTTCCCTATCTTTCCTAGATAAACAGATATTTGTGAAAACTGTTTTGCAAAAAATGGCCTTTTTGACATTTGATGACCTCTGGAGCCTAAACCATTGACTTGAGCTTAAATCTAAGGACTCCACGTCGATTGCATTGTCCAAGATCTTTTCAAAACTTTTCTTTGTTTGTTCCTAGCTATCGTTCCTGCGATATATCGGGTTTTCTGAAGCGAAGTCCTAAAACTTGAAAATCTGACCCTTGATGACCTCTGGTGACCTCAATATTGACCTGAGAAGAAGAAAATGCCAGAAATAGTTTCAAAATGTATTTTGACGAGCTTTTGAACGGCGTTTTTGGTTTCGGTCTACGTCCCATAGGAGCCGAGTTAGAAGGGAGGGGGTGGGGCGTCGAAATGCCCCCACCCCCGGCACGGCGAAGTTGGCGCCGGGCACCGGCACGGCGCGGGTTAAGGTCATCAGAGGTCACGAGATCAAACTGCCGATTGCTGTCATTTGGCGTTGCAATGCATGTTCATGTTTTTGTCTAAAATGTGAAAATAACCTTTGAACATTGCTTGTTCCACACAAATTGAAGTGCAGAGTAAAATTGAATGACGGGGGGGGGGGACGTATGGAAATGCCGCGTGAAGTGGCGGATTTGCTTTTCTCGAAAGACAATCAGTTAATTTTGAGCATATCAAGTTCAAATTGTATGCACATGTTCATCGTATGCATCGCTAAAATATATGTCGCGTGTTCTTCGACTGCTGGATTCTTTTTAAAATATGAGAAGTAAAACCATATTTTCCCCCATTTTTTCATAACTTCAAATTGTCAAGAAATGCGTAATTTAGACAGGAATTCGATAATTGGATCAAGTGTAAGTTATTCGACATCTTTCAATTTACTTATATCATCAAAACTCTACCTTTGACAGCCTTTTTCGTAAACCCTTATTTTTCGACAAAACAAAACACGTCCTCACTCTGACGTCATTTTTGGTTGAGCTATCTGGTGACACTACTGGCATAAGTTTACAAGACATTGCGCGATGGATTGAGGGGATAGCACACAGAAACATGCGTTTTAATTAACCCTGGGGATGGATATGTAAATGGGGATGGATATGAGGGGCCTGACTAGATTATATCGTTAATATTCATATTGACATATATAAAATCGGTCAACTCCTCATATTAATTTATTAATGACCAATCTAATAATTGGTCATTAATAAATTAATATTAGGAGTTGACTGTGTTTACCTAGATTATATTGCAAAGTTTTGTTATAAAAATCGATCGCATATGTCAGTTTATGTATGAGAATGTATACAATATACATGGCAATGGTCACACGGATAACAAATGGCAGATCGCTGGTGAAACCTATGCAGTGGCTAACCATAATGAATTTGTTTAATCAGTGAAGTAGTTACGAGCTCTGTATTCAACCCGGCATTGACAGAGGTCCAGCAGAACACCATTGACGGGGGGGAGGCGTTAAACGTCTACCCTGGTTATCTTCCGAACCGATGATCACAGCGAAACGCACAAGGCGGCAATCGAAACCTCTCAATGAGACAAATCTAAAGCATACTCGCAAATGTCAAAGTGAGGTTACATGTCAGATCACAGTCAGGTCAAAGGTTAACCCGCGCACTACAGGGGGGGGGGGGGTGATTTCCGCCCCCCCCCTCAGGTTTTTCAAAGATAGCGAAAAAACGGCGGCGTGCAGCGCCGCCGGGTTTTGATACACCTGTTAGGACATCAACTACGCACACTTTGAGAAAAAAAATATGCTCGGGTCATCTCAGGTCAGGTCACCAGACCAGGTCAAGTGATCCCGCCACCAAAAATGTTTGCAGTTGTGCCAAAGCCAGAGTTTTTCACCGATCAGGTTGAAACTTACAGGATGTCATGAGGGCATCAGTACTTACAATTCGTTTAACTCGGAATTTTGATATCGATGACCTAAGGTCAGGTCAATTTCGTAACCTCCCCATAATAAGTCAATGGGGAAATATACAAATGCTTCCTATTTCAAAGATATACATGGTACTAGTCCAATTACTTCTGGATCATGTTATTATAGGATATTCTTGATGATCCAAGTGTAAGTTTTGTTCAGTGACCCCTATTGGGTCATTTGAGGTCATGCGAGGTCACCATCACTTTTTGTCAATAACTCTCGACATAATGAATATAGAGAAGTAAAACAGACATCAATGTGTTTGTCTCCCATATGCAACATGCCCTACTTGGGTCACTACTTGACCTTGACCTTAGGTCAAATTGTTAAGTTGACTTAACAAGATCACCATATATATCATTCAAAGTGCCTTGACAATATAAACACAATGGCGTAAACAGTTTTCTGTTATCTTTAGTAAGTGAAAAGTTAATAGCAAAACACGATTTAGCAAAAACAACTTTTTTTCTTCTTCTTTTTGACCTCTGGAGCCTCAAATATTGACCTGAGTTCAAATCTGAGGACACTTTAGCGATTACAAATTTAACTGGCTGGCGTTTGATTTTTTCCTATTGTTTCTAACTATCATCGTTTCTGAGATATATGGGAATTTCTGGAGCGATGTCCTAAAACAGGAAAAAAAACTAGAATATTTGGCCTTTGATGACCTCTGGTGACTTCAATTTTGACCTGACTTAAAAAAAAACACTGAAATACTTTCGATAGAAAATGTATGAAGCTATCACATACCTTTTTCCGATTCTCGCTACGTTGCGTAGTTTTCGAGATCTCGGGGGGGGGGGCGGAAATCAACCCCCCTTGCAGTTCGTGTTCGGCGCGAAGCCCCTGCAGTGCGCGGGTTAACATCGACGTATTTGAGTTTATGAGCCATATTTTCCATCCAAAGCCTTCTATTACGACTATGATCACCCAAAGGGCTACCAAAGGTGTGATACACATCCTGCATGAGCTAAAGTGAGATTGTTTGCCAAGTTCAAGGTCAAGGTCAGGTCACAAAAGGTCACTATGCACAAAATATCTACGAAAATCATGCAACACATGTTTTAGGAGTTATTTTCCATGTATAATTCGTTAGTGATAGTCCTTTTTCTACCTGACGTCATTTACGTGAAGTTAATGTCAAGTTCAGGTTAAGTTCAAGTCACTGAAGGTCAAACTTTTAAATAGATAAATATAAATATACTACTTTTTGTCTCAGAAATACAGTGGTGTCATTTATTTCTCTGTATCTGGTCAATAAAAGCCAAAAACAATTTTCAAATATGACGTCATAAGTTACTCACTCATACTTTAGATGCCATAAGTCAGCCAAAAATGGAGATATCTGTATGAAATCTGGTATAGTAGTTGCCTATGTATAGTTCTCTGAAATATCTTCCCCCTTCCCACCAAAAAAAATATAATAATTTCTGGGAGTCAAAAAACACAATTCTCAAACATCCGACATAGCCATGTTGTAGCCCTTGCCACTTTCTATCTTTTGACGAAATTAGGTCCAACTTCAAATTAGTAAGATGATAGAAGCGTTACGCGCATCGTGCCCCCATGTTTTTTTTCCTGGATCCGCCGATGCGCAATATATCAAATTTAACAAATTACAGCATATAATGCCCACATGTGACGTTCATGTCGTCCCAAACAATCACGAACAGCACATATTTTTTTCTTCAGAAAATCCCCCCATTTTACATTCCCTGAATACACCTATTATTTTTTTTTGTCTTTTAATATATTAAAGACCAGTACATTTGAAGCTCAAAAACGTTTGGGGCATGAAAAGCGGTCGAACCATATGGCCGCAATGACCTTTCAAAAAACACCCAAAATTTGCGGATTTTGGCCCCCGGGTCCCCTATTTTTAAACAAAACAAAAATTTCGGGATCCAAAAAGAGAGATCTGGTCATGACGCATCGAATGGCGTTTTTTTCCATCGAAATCGACCGAGCGGACCGAGAGATCGCTTGGGGGCAGAATCTGCCCCCCCGCAGGTTAACGTAATTCTGGCCGCCCGCAGGGAATAGGGTTAAATGAATATTGCCACCTACGGAGTTTTTTTTTAAAAAGCAGCTTAAATAAATGGTGGGGATTAACAATTGTATATACTCAAGCTCAAACTTGCTCCTGCAGCACCTAAAGCAGGGTATCGGCAATGCATTTTTATTTATTTCTGACTCCAAAATGTTGGTCCCAGCTGTGCTCATTACTAGATTCATGATGGCCGCTGTCATTTCAGTTTGGCTGTGGTATTGGCGCCCGCCCAAAGCCGAAGCTTCCGAATTCGCCGAGACTTGACCTTGAAAAGTATATCTGTGTTATAAGGTATTGGTCACAAATCTCCTACGGCCCCAAAGTCGAGCCATAGCCATTCTTGCTGTTTTATTCATGTTGTATTATGAAAGATGCTATGGTTGTTGGAAAGTATAATTAACTGTATACGCATTTTAATTTTAAAGTGCATTGACGGAATGGTGATGTTGAGTTTGCAATATTCAAAAGCAAATCATAGTCCGCAAAGAAGTGATTCTAAATAGTGATGAGGCGACTCCAATTTTACGAATGTGTGCCAAACATGAGTGGTGCAAATGTATTTTGTGATCTAATGGGGGGAGTGAGTTTCGGGAACCAAATTTTGCAGGTGAAATCGGATACGCTTAATCTACTGATACACACCAAGAACTCCATGTTGGCCTGCGAGGTGGCAATATCTCTTTAAGCCATATCAGATAACGAGAAACCGTTGACGTTCCTTCGATATGGATTAGATCGCAACATCCTATGAAATGGAAACGCATCACCGAAAATTAACTACGTCTACCTATAAGATTGTGACACGTTAACAACCATGTAGTCCTATCTGGTGATATAGCAGACATTTATGTTATACTATTTTAGTTGTGCGTCTTATAACGTGGCTGAACAGTTTGCCTATGCTGGTCTGATTGCGCCAAAATGGAGTCATTCAGTCCATGCGTAATTGCATATTCGTAATACGGAATCATGAGAAGAAAAAGATTGTTCTTTGTTCAGTGACGAGAGTAACTAATTGCCATGACATAATTATTTTGCTGGAGATATGATGATGATAATTGGTGTTATTGGGCGCCCCGACGCTCTAAATATGATTGTGAGGGTGTTATGTTATGCAGATCAACCTGTTCGCTATAGATACAAGACTATGAGCTATAGAAGGCCGGTGGCTGGAATTCCGGCGCGGCGGGCCTGGTGCTGATCCGGAACTGGCTGGCTCGCTATCTTGCCGAGTCCGTCCAGCCCTTGCCAAGCTGTTGATTCAGCATGAGCAGTGCGGTGCATGTGATGTGCTTAACCAAAACCACTTCCAACTCAGGATTTTCCTAGATGAATTTTGCATCATGCAACTATTTAATTGGTGCAGTGTTTGTGGCAGTGTTTTCAATTTTATTAATAATTATCCATCTCTATTTTTGGCATCTGCAATCCAATTCAGCGCTCAGCCGGCAGTGATGTAGGTTCGATGTGAGCTATTTTGATAATGATACTGTGCAAAATATGAGAGCATTTAGTATGATAACACGGATCCTATACTTGCAATAAACACGCAATGCATGGGCAAAACGCAACAACACGCAACTACTCAAACAGTCCCGTTATTGCAAAAGACACTGGATTTGTATACAGGTGGATACTTTTCAATCACTCAAATATTGCGGATAGCCGTTATTGTATAGCTAAAACCACATGATTTCGTGAAATATCGTATAGCTTAACCACGGGCTGCAACTTATTAAATTTGCAAAACCTTTAGGTATTAGCATCAGCCTTTAAGAAGAACAAATACAATCAAATTTCCAAAAGTTAAGCCCATCTGCGTAACGATTGGTAAAATAATTATTTTGCTACAATAATCATGACTTAAACATTACAACAACCTTTGTATGTGGTGTTGTGAGTCATGAATCGATAAATACATCGGATGTTGAAAAGTCGGATGTCTCTGTGTA
>JAXIVJ010001024.1:7500-45000 GCA_036785665.1 Chirona hameri
GGCGGGACCCGTGCTTGTCAGTTGTCACGACGCTATCTGGCATGACAGTTTGGTTTAGAATATGATCTTGTTTAGCTGACGAGGTCAAATATACTAATTTCTGGTTTTATTTATACCTTCCCTACTAGATTTTGGTATTCGGTCTAAGTGATTTGGTGGTAAATTAGCCAATTAGGCTGTGAGTGCCCTTTTTGGACATTTTTTCTTCCATCTGGATACTCAAGTGGACGTTTCGGCTGCAGGATGTGTTATATTGGTGGTGGAAGTGCCCAATGTGGTGGTGGCATTGTCAAAATTGGTGGCATTAATCTATTTGGCTATGGAGTGTCTATTTTGGCGGCGTTTTGTCCATTTTGGTGGTGAGTGGTCTTTTTGGTGTTGTTTTGTCCGTTTTGGTGATTGATTAATAGGGAGCCGCGAGGAAGCTGTCGCTGGTGGCGCGCGGGACGTGGCGCAGCAGGGACAATCAGTGACGAGTGACAACAAACATGGCGGCGGCCATGCTTCCGTGTGTCGAACGCTTCGTGATGGGTGAAGATTTCAACCGGTGGCTAACTAGCGTGGACTTGTACATGGACGCTATGGAGGTCAGCAGTGGGGTACGGAAAAAGGCGATCCTGTTGCATCTCATTGGCCCGGACCTCCAGCAAGTGTACAGCACACTACCTGAGCCGGTAGAAGTCGGCAGCGAATATGAGTTGTGTAAGGCGAAACTCAAGGCCTACCTCGCTCCGGCTCGGAATACCATCGCAGAAAGATTGGCCTTCCAGGGTGTGAAGATGGCGGCCGGCGAGAAGTTTGATAAGTATCTGGCACGTCTGCGGATAGCAGCCAACCGCTGCGGTTTCCCAGCGCAGTCAGTGGACCAGGACATCCGCAACCAGTGCCTGGCAGGCACGAGGGGTAAGATGCAGGAGAGGCTTCTGCAGCGGGCTGCAGAGAAGGGAGACACCCTCACCCTGCAAGATGTGGTGGCTGTAGCGACAGGTATGGAGCGAATGCAGGCCCTCATTGACCAAATGAGAGGCCCTGAAGCAGGAGAGGTGCAGCTGGTGCAGGGAAGCACTAGGCAGTTCACCTGTTTCAAGTGTGGCAAACCCGGGCACATTAAGGCCGAATGTCGCTCAGAGACAAAGCCCAAGACCAGCGGAAAACCGAGGCGGGAGCCAGTGTGCTTCAGGTGCAGACAGCCAGGGCACCTGAAGAGGGACTGCCGGAACGCCAGCAGCTCTCGCTCGGTGCAGGAGGTCACTGACCTGGAGACGCGCCAGGAAATGTGGCACCTGCAGGTCGGCAAAGTGGCGGAGGCGGCAGAGCAGATCAATGCACCGGAGGTCCAGGTACAGGTGAATGGCTGTGAGATGAAGTTTGTGATAGATACAGGAAGCCCAGTGAGCATCATCGGCTCTGGGACTCCTGTCCCAGGCCTGAAGCTCAACAAGTCCAAGCTAGTGCTGACCTCCTTCACCGGACACACAATCCCAATAAAGGGGGAAGGTGAAGTGAAAGTGCAGTATGGGGCAGTCACCAAGTCCCTGAAGATTGTGGTGGCAGACCTGCCAAAGTCTGTCAACCTGTTGGGCCGCATGTGGATTGCAGCTCTCGGCCTGACCTCGCACGCAGTGCTACAGGTGAAGGGTGGCCGGAAGCTGGAAGAGGTGCTGTTGAAACACCAGGAGGTGTTCAGTGAAAAACTGGGGAAGGTGCCCATCAAGATCAGCCTGAAGCTGAAGGAAGGTGCCCAGCCTGTGTACAGGAAGGCAAGACCAGTCCCGTTCGCACTGCAGCCCCAGGTGGACAAAGAGCTGGACTGTTGGGTCAGAGAGGGTGTGGCCGAGAAGATGAAACCTGGTACCTTCTCTGGCTGGGGAACACCTCTAGTGCCCATACCGAAGCAGGACGGGGTGCGGCTGTGTGCAGACTACCGGATCACTGTCAACCAGCAGCTGGAGCCGGTAAAACATCCTCTGAGGTCCCCTGAAGAGCTCTTCGCCAGCATCAGGGGCAAGAGGTTCGCGAAACTTGACTGCAAGAGCGCATACCAGCAGTGTGAGCTGACTGAGGAGTCCAAGGACCTGAGCATCGGCGCCCGCGAGCGCCGCGCCTACAACCAGAGGCAGCGGCGCCGTGCCAGGGGGCGGCGGCTGCGCCGTGCCGGTGCGCGGGGGCAACGCTGTGTCGGGGGGCGACGGCGGCGGTGCCGTGGCAGTGGGCGGCGGCGGCAGCGCCGTGGCAGTGGGCGGCGCCGGGCCGGTGTGCGATGGCGACAGCGCCGTGCCGGTGTGCGGAGGCGGCAGCGCCGTGCCGGTGTGCGGAGGCGGCAGCGCCGTGCCGGTGTGCGGAGGCGGCAGTGCCGTGCCGGTGCGCGGGGGCAACGCTGTGTCGGGGGGCGACGGCGGCGGTGCCGTGGCAGTGGGCGGCGGCGGCAGCGCCGTGGCAGTGGGCGGCGCCGGGCCGGTGTGCGATGGCGGCAGCGCCGTGCCGGTGTGCGGAGGCGGCAGCGCCGTGCCGGTGTGCGGAGGCGGCAGCGCCGTGCCGGTATGCGGAGGCGGCAGCGCCGTGCCGGTATGCGGAGGCGGCAGCGCCGTGCCGGTGTGCGGGGGCGGCAGCGCCGCGTTCGGGGGCGGCGATGACGACGCTCCTGAGGCTGAACACGGCAGTTCGGGTGATCCCACGCTGGCGGATGGTGGCGACGCGTCGCGGGACGCTGGTGACGGGGGTGCAGCGACTCCTGAGCCGGCGGCGGGAACCCCGGAGACTGGCGGCAGTGCGGCACTCTCCGGGGAACGTGCCAACGACACGCCGATACGACGTTCGCGACGGGTCACGACGAGACCAGAACGCTTCATCGAACGCTATTGAAGTGAACTCGTGGTGTATGTGCGTGTGTAATGTCTGTGCGTGTGCGTACGAATGGTGTATCTGAACCGGGTGGCTGCATAGTTCAGCGCTATAGGGAGCGTCCCTTTTAAGGAGGGCAGGGTGTGGTGTCGTCAGACCGGTGTACCCTGTCTGTCTCCTCACGGAGTTCCCCTAGCGGACCCTATGTAGCTGGGAGTTGGTGAGCTGGCCGAGAGATGGCGCGCGGGTATCCAGCCGCCGCCAACCCGATCGGCCCGCGCGCGGGAGAGGGAGTTGGACAGCGACCGACGGCGGACCTGTGTGTGTGCGCGCAGTAAATACAGTCACTTGGGACCGGAGCACGTTGTGTACCGCGGGACGGACTGGGACCCAGCAGTAACCCAGGCGCGGGTACACAATAGATAGATAGATAGACAGATAGATAGATAGATAGATAGATAGATAGATAGATAGATAGATAGATAGGTATGTATGTATGTATATATATATATATATATATATATATATATATATATATATATATATATATATATATATATGTATATGTATATATATATATATATATATATATATATATATATATATATAATATATATATGTATATGTATATATATATATATATATATATATATATATATATATATATATATATATATATATATATATATATGTATATGTGTATGTATATATATATATATATATATATATATATATATATATATATATATATATATATATATATATATATATATATTTAAATTGAAATGGAAAAGAACTGAAAAGCCTGACGGCCTCTGGGGGCTGTACCTCTGAGTGTCACACATTGCCACTTTCTGGAAAATTGCGACAGATATTTCTACACTATTATGCGGAGTCTTGAGCTAATGGGTGCGTCCTTTTGTTACTTATTATCGTTTGAGTGACTGCCTGTTAACATGGGAGAAGGGGTAATTTTGCAAGCTTGAGTAGCCCTGAAGGTCAAATTTGAAAATGTCACGAATAGGGACTATGATTTTGGATTCCGGCATGTGCTCTTCTATTATTTCCCTGAGTTTGGTTAAAATCGCCGCGTCCCGGAAACTCAGCGAGTTCGAGTGACTGCATTTTTTGGGCGGGTCTGGGGCTTTTCGTGGGCAATATAGGGAAAGTTCAAGAGTATGGCTGTGTTCATTGCCACAAGAACTTTCGAATGATACCTCCTTTAAACGTTTTTGATGGATATTTAATACATTTTGGCTGGTAAAGTTTTCCTTCACATATGGTAGCACGAATCTGGGTTTGAGCCGTTTTATTGGTTTTATTGGTATTTAAGTAACCAGGGGGGTGTCATCCCGGGATTCCCCATGTATTGGCTGCCGAGCGGCACAGTATTAGCGACGTCACTGGTGCAGTGGTCCAGTCGTGGCCAGCCCCGTAGCCGCAGCTGCGCTTTCGAGCGTTTTGCGGTCTTTTGACGGGTGTTGACGAGAGCGGCCATTTGAAGTCGTTGCCGTTAGATAAGTAAGTTGTGTTGCAAGTCTATATTTTGAAATATTGTGTTTAAGGTTTTTTTTAGCATATCTTGAACATTAAGCCAAAACAATGCCATTTGCAACATTTCCAGGTACAACTTATGGCCGTCTCACCCTTCAGCCAGACTAGAACAGCGTATGGCCGTCTCGCCCCTCAGCCAAACTGGGGCAGCGTACGGCCGCCTCGGCTCTCGGCCGGGTCGGGGCAGCATATGTCCGTCTCGCCCCTCAGCCAGACCAGGGTAGCGTATGGCCGTCTCCTCCCTCAGCCGGACCGGGGCTGAAGGAAGGTATGGCCGTCTCATCCCTCAGTCGGACCGGGGCAGCGAACGGCCGTCTCGCCCATCAGCCGGACCGGGGCATTGTACGGCCGTCTCATCCGTCAGCAGGACCGGGGCAGCGTACGGCCGTCTCGCCCCTCAGCCGGACCGGTGCAGCACATGGCCGTCTTGCCTCTCAGCCAGACCGGGGCAGCGTGTGACCGTCTCGCCCCTCAGCCGGACCGGTGCAGCGTATACCTGTCTCGCCCTCAGCCAGACCGGGGAAGCGTATAACCGTCTCACCCCTCAGTCAGACCGGAGCAGCGAACGGCCGTCTGGCTCATCAGCCGGACCGGGGCAGCGTACGGCCGTCTCACCCTTCAGCCGGACCAGTGCAGTGTATGGCCATCTTGCCAGTCGCCCCTCACACAGACCGGGGCAGCGCATGGCCGTCTTCTCTCAGCATGAATTAAAGGAGGGATAATTATCCGAGGTAAGCGTAATCTTAAATAGGATCGTACCTTAGGCGCGCGCAACTATCCGTATCCCGTTCGGAATATTCGCACCGCACCGAGCCGCGTGCGGCGACAGCCGAGTCGGACCATTGCACCAGTGACGTTACGCTACTGTTTTGCGATTGGGGTGCTAAAATCCCCGGATGACTCTACCTCTCTTATACGGCCTTGAAAGTAACCTTGGTTTTTACACAGTGGATATAAATAGGTTTTTAGGTCCTCTGAGGAGCTCGTTTCGAACTTTTGTTTGGGATGGTTTGAGGTTTATATGTATTTTATCTACCATGGGTTTATATATGGATTATAATTAAGAATCTATCATGAAGATCTGTGAATAAGACGAAAATGAGAGCTCTGAACTCGGAGATCTGAAAATGTATGTGTCTTACTGAAGGTTTGTTCCATGAGTGTTCTGGTAAATGTTATTCAAATATTGGTGGTATTGGTGCAAACAAACTTAACAGTATAATATTGCAAATATGTACCGACATCTGCCGCCGCTCCTCTGGACGCAGCGAGCGAATGCAAGTGGGGCGTTCTAAACTTGGGTCCCTGCAACCGGAGGTCCTGCCCCCCTGATAGGGCTGTAGCGCAGCGAGCAGAGCATTCTAAACGTGGGTCCCTGCGACTGTAATGGCTGTAAAGGTTAGGTCAGGTTTGATTATGTTGTTACAATTGTTTCCCCCCCAACGGCTCATTTGCACCGCAAATAGGTATCCGATTTGGATCCAGAAAATAAAATAGAAAATGCTAAATTTGTCCATGAAACGTGTTAGAACTTACAACTAAAATTTTAGCAAATAATCCAGCTGATATTTGGCTCGTTTTTTGGGGACGGTGAGTGGGTCTTTACCTATCCCATGCTGCCTAAAATTCAGTGAGGTCTAAGGCTTATAAAGGCAGAAGTATCCGTCATAATTTCCTCTATTGGTAAAGAAGTCGAGCATCAGCAATCAGTCATTGTGATGATTTGGAATCTATTGGTGAAGTTGACCCACCATAAATTGTGAACTCTTTGCAGCCCATGTTGCCAACCCCATACTGGTGCTCTCTGCAGACAAAATGTATTTGTATAAGCAATGAACAGTGTGATCTCCCCTTTGCTTCACTACTGAGTTTCTAAAAGTTAGTCAGTGGTAGGCATCAGTAGTCAATGGTAGGCATCAGTAGTCAGTGGTAGGCATCAGTAGTCAGTGGTAGGCATCAGTAGTCAGTGGTAGGCATCAGTAGTCAGTGGTAGGCATCAGTATGTAGCCATGAATGACTCCAAATTCATAATTTGTTTCTCACTTGGGCCTCATTATTTGAATTAGTTAGGAGGACCTAGTAAGTAGTACATACCCTACCAATACTGAAAATACTTATTCTAGGTATGCCACCAGTTTCATACATACATTTTAATTTTCTTAGAATTTTTATGTGTGTATTTTAAATCTGATGGACATGGTAGCTATGCAAATGAGTTGCAGTGGGATAGCCATATGCCTTCAATACCTGGCCTACACATGTGGGATAGATGGGAAACTGGGGCTTTGAAACCAAACCTGGTCAATGCTAACTCAACCTAACCTAACCTGAATCACCTAACCTGACTTACCTAGCCTAACTTACCTAACCTGACTTACCTAACCTGACTTACCTAACCTGACTTACCTAACCTGACTTACCTAACCTGACTTACCTAACCTAACTTACCTAACCTGACTTACCTAACCTAACTTACCTAGCCTAACTTACCTAGCCTAACTTACCTAACCTAACTTACCTAACCTGACTTACCTAGCCTAACTTACCTAGCCTAACTTACCTAGCCTAACTTACCTAGCCTAACTTACCTAGCCTAACTTACCTAGCCTTACTTACCTAGCCTAACTTACCTAGCCTAACTTACCTAACCTGACTTACCTAACCTGTTAGTTTTATATTTTTCGAAGTTTTCAAGAGTATTAAGGTGTAAAAAACAAATATTTCAGCGCTCATTGTGGCGCCTTCCTCAGTGAGTGACTGGTGCAAGATACCTTTTTTCTAGGTCAACAGAATAATGAGCATTTTCACGCGATGAATAAAATGGTTAGGACTTTCATTAAGAAATAAACTAATCTTGCCTAAATTGATTACAAAAACACAATACTAACGCCAACATTCACCCGCCAAAATAAAAGCATAACACACGCACACACACAAAAACAATACTACGCAACATAAACACACGATGATAATTGATATGCAACCAAATATCTAGATTACAAATGAGCCTAACTTACCTAACCTGACTTACCTAACCTAACTTACATAACTTACCTAACCTAACTTGCCTAACCTAACTTGCCCTAACCTAACTTGCCTAACTTACCTAATCTAACTTAACTAAACCTAAATTAACTAATCAAACTAACCTAACCTTACTTGCCTAACTTACCTAGCCTAACTTAACTAAACCTAAATTAACTAATCAAACTAACCTAACCTAACCTACCCTACCCCCATAGCTGAGCCTAACCTAATCTTACCTAACCCTACCTAGACTATAGCCCATTTAAATCATTGGTAAATTTGTGCCACAAATGGGTGTCACATTTATATCAGCTCATCAAAAATCTCAGTAAAATTTGTGGATTTGGCTGACAGTGTATGCACAGTAAAAAATCACCAGTGCTGGTATGTTCGGCCAGCTTTTAAAAAAAAAGCAATACAGACTCTTGGCTTTAGGTTTTGAAACATTTGTAAATTAAAGCTCTTCGTGGTGGATTTCCTGCCAATTTTAAGCATAAACTGCTCAAGTGTTAAGGTGGTAATGGAACATTTAAACAGAGAACAGATACATAATTTTATATAGGTTATTACAAATTTTGTCCTAATTTTATGGCATCACTAACATGCTGCACAATGAGTAATTTGATGAGCTCTCACCCAAATTATAAATCTTAGTTCTTCAAAAAAGAATGGGAAGACAGGATGGCAGTGCCATTTCATTCTAGAGGGTTCATACTTGCTATTTGGTTGGGAAAGAACAAAACTTAACCATTGCACCCATTAGTTTTGTTGCCATCAAGCATGCTTGTTGCCACATGCTTATTGCATGTGCATGGAGCCCAAGAACATCTGAGATCCATGACATTCTTTTCATAATATTAGATCTCATGATTAAGTGCAACATTTATTGACCTTAGTTGCACCCTGAAAGTTGCAAGTAACCAGAGCATCTAGGCAGAATAACAGTAGCAGTACGTTGAAAACGTTCATCACAGCCTGCTGTTTTACCAAACATTCTCCTTTGCAGGATTTCCAGGAGGCTGGCCAGTGCTGTGATGCCCGACGTGATACCTGGCGTGGTGCCGGCCGTGTTGCCGCCCATGCCACCGGACCTTGAGGAGGATATTGAGGACATTGAGGATGATGATGATGATGAGGAGGACATTGGGACCGGTGACGAGGAGGTGCTGCTGGGCAGTGCCGGGTGTGGCTACCCTGGCAGGCATACACAGCAGTGAGTACCCGCCCAGTGCACCTGCTACTGAGATTGGTGCAGTAGCACACTATCAACAGCAGTGAGTACCCACCCAGTGCACCTGCTACTGAGATTGGTGCAGTATCACACTATCAACAGCAGTGAGTACCCGCCCAGTGCACCTGCTACTGAGATTGGTGCAGTATCACACTATCAACAGCAGTGAGTACCCACCCAGTGCACCTGCTACTGAGATTGGTGCAACACTATCAACAGCAGTGAGTACCCGCCCAGTGCACCTGCTACTGAGATTGGTGCAGTATCACACTATCAACAGCAGTGAGTACCCACCCAGTGCACCTGCTTCTGAGAGATTGGTGCAGTATCACACTATCAACAGCAGTGAGTACCCGCCCAGTGCACCTGCTACTGAGATTGGTGCAACACTATCAACAGCAGTGAGTACCCGCCCAGTGCACCTGCTACTGAGATTGGTGCAGTATCACACTATCAACAGCAGTGAGTACCCACCCAGTGCACCTGCTACTGAGATTGGTGCAGTATCACACTATCAACAGCAGTGAGTACCCGCCCAGTGCACCTGCTTCTGAGAGATTGGTGCAGTATCACACTATCAACAGCAGTGAGTACCCACCCAGTGCACCTGCTTCTGAGAGATTGGTGCAGTATCACACTATCAACAGCAGTGAGTACCCGCCCAGTGCACCTGCTACTGAGATTGGTGCAACACTATCAACAGCAGTGAGTACCCGCCCAGTGCACCTGCTACTGAGATTGGTGCAGTATCACATTATCAACAGCAGTGAGTACCCACCCAGTGCACCTGCTACTGAGATTGGTGCAGTATCACACTATCAACAGCAGTGAGTACCCGCCCAGTGCACCTGCTTCTGAGAGATTGGTGCAGTATCACACTATCAACAGCAGTGAGTACCCGCCCAGTGCACCTGCTACTGAGATTGGTGCAACACTATCAACAGCAGTGAGTACCCGCCCAGTGCACCTGCTACTGAGATTGGTGCAGTATCACACTATCAACAGCAGTGAGTACCCACCCAGTGCACCTGCTACTGAGATTGGTGCAGTATCACATTATCAACAGCAGTGAGTACCCACCCAGTGCACCTGCTACTGAGATTGGTGCAGTATCACACTATCAACAGCAGTGAGTACCCGCCCAGTGCACCTGCTTCTGAGAGATTGGTGCAGTATCACACTATCAACAGCAGTGAGTACCCGCCCAGTGCACCTGCTACTGAGATTGGTGCAACACTATCAACAGCAGTGAGTACCCGCCCAGTGCACCTGCTACTGAGATTGGTGCAGTATCACACTCAACAGCAGTGAGTACCCACCCAGTGCACCTGCTACTGAGATTGGTGCAGTATCACACTATCAACAGCAGTGAGTACCCGCCCAGTGCACCTGCTACTGAGATTGGTGCAGTATCACACTCAACAACAGTGAGTACCCACCCAGTGCACCTGCTTCTGAGAGATTGGTGCAGTATCACACTATCAACAGCAGTGAGTACCCACCCAGTGCACCTGCTTCTGAGAGATTGGTGCAGTATCACACTATCAACAGCAGTGAGTACCCGCCCAGTGCACCTGCTTCTGAGAGATTGGTGCAGTATCACACTATCAACAGCAGTGAGTACCCACCCAGTGCACCTGCTACTGAGATTGGTGCAGTATCACACTATCAACAGCAGTGAGTACCTGCCCAGTGCACCTGCTACTGAGATTGGTGCAGTATCACACTATCAACAACAGTGAGTACCCACCCAGTGCACCTGCTTCTGAGAGATTGGTGCAGTATCACACTATCAACAGCAGTGAGTACCCGCCCAGTGCACCTGCTACTGAGATTGGTGCAGTATCACACTATCAACAGCAGTGAGTACCCGCCCAGTGCACCTGCTACTGAGATTGGTGCAACACTATCAACAGCAGTGAGTACCCGCCCAGTGCACCTGCTTCTGAGAGATTGGTGCAGTATCACACTATCAACAGCAGTGAGTACCCGCCCAGTGCACCTGCTACTGAGATTGGTGCAGTATCACACTATCAACAGCAGTGAGTACCCACCCAGTGCACCTGCTACTGAGATTGGTGCAGTATCACACTATCAACAGCAGTGAGTACCCACCCAGTGCACCTGCTACTGAGATTGGTGCAGTATCACACTATCAACAGCAGTGAGTACCCGCCCAGTGCACCTGCTACTGAGATTGGTGCAGTATCACACTATCAACAGCAGTGAGTACCCACCCAGTGCACCTGCTACTGAGATTGGTGCAACACTATCAACAGCAGTGAGTACCCGCCCAGTGCACCTGCTACTGAGATTGGTGCAGTATCACACTATCAACAGCAGTGAGTACCCGCCCAGTGCACCTGCTACTGAGATTGGTGCAGTATCACACTATCAACAGCAGTGAGTACCCACCCAGTGCACCTGCTACTGAGATTGGTGCAGTATCACACTATCAACAGCAGTGAGTACCCACCCAGTGCACCTGCTACTGAGATTGGTGCAACACTATCAACAGCAGTGAGTACCCGCCCAGTGCACCTGCTTCTGAGAGATTGGTGCAGTATCACACTATCAACAGCAGTGAGTACCCGCCCAGTGCACCTGCTACTGAGATTGGTGCAGTATCACACTATCAACAGCAGTGAGTACCCGCCCAGTGCACCTGCTACTGAGATTGGTGCAGTATCACATTATCAACAGCAGTGAGTACCCGCCCAGTGCACCTGCTACTGAGATTGGTGCAGTATCACACTATCAACAGCAGTGAGTACCCACCCAGTGCACCTGCTTTTGAGATTGGTGCAGTATCACACTATCAACAGCAGTGAGTACCCACCCAGTGCACCTGCTTCTGAGAGATTGGTGCAGTATCACACTATCAACAGCAGTGAGTACCCACCCAGTGCACCTGCTACTGAGATTGGTGCAACACTATCAACAGCAGTGAGTACCCGCCCAGTGCACCTGCTTCTGAGAGATTGGTGCAGTATCACACTATCAACAGCAGTGAGTACCCGCCCAGTGCACCTGCTACTGAGATTGGTGCAACACTATCAACAGCAGTGAGTACCCGCCCAGTGCACCTGCTTCTGAGAGATTGGTGCAGTATCACACTATCAACAGCAGTGAGTACCCACCCAGTGCACCTGCTTCTGAGAGATTGGTGCAGTATCACACTATCAACAGCAGTGAGTAGCCACCCAGTGCACCTGCTTCTGAGAGATTGGTGCAGTATCACACTATCAACAGCAGTGAGTACCCGCCCAGTGCACCTGCTACTGAGATTGGTGCAGTATCACACTATCAACAGCAGTGAGTACCCGCCCAGTGCACCTGCTACTGAGATTGGTGCAGTATCACATTATCAACAGCAGTGAGTACCCGCCCAGTGCACCTGCTACTGAGATTGGTGCAGTATCACACTATCAACAGCAGTGAGTACCCACCCAGTGCACCTGCTTCTGAGAGATTGGTGCAGTATCACACTATCAACAGCAGTGAGTACCCACCCAGTGCACCTGCTACTGAGAGATTGGTGCAGTATCACACCATCAACAGCAGTGAGTACCCACCCAGTGCACCTGCTACTGAGATTGGTGCAGTATCACACTATCAACAGCAGTGAGTACCCGCCCAGTGCACCTGCTACTGAGATTGGTGCAGTATCACACTATCAACAGCAGTGAGTACCCGCCCAGTGCACCTGCTACTGAGATTGGTGCAACACTATCAACAGCAGTGAGTACCCGCCCAGTGCACCTGCTTCTGAGAGATTGGTGCAGTATCACACTCAACAGCAGTAATCATAGCAGTGTGTTATCTGGTGACATGCATACTCCCACAGTATGCACGGCACAAATGAGTTCACGTTATTGGACGTGGAATCGTCAAGTTTTAAGCATGAGATCAAACACGTTTTTTCTCTCATAAAATCTTCCATTTTTAAGCATGGGATCGAACCCGTTTTTCAGAGTAAATGAAGGCGCGTGTTTAACTCCTAAAACATGTAAGGCGAAGCGGGTTGGCAAGAGACCATACGCATCGTTACGTCTTTCCAGAAAATTCCAGAGAAGTTTATAAGACGTTTTGAAACGTGATAAAACATGACATTCAATTCGTATAAACAGTGAACAGCCCCTTTCGGCAAACGGTACAGTAATACTTGACCTACGAGACTACACGAGACCAGACTGGTTATTGATTCAACTTTTTTTTGGAACGATTCCATCATGATTCATTTTGGAATCTGAATGATTCAATCACAGTTCGATTCACAGATAAAATTTTGAGAATTTATTATTTCCAATTCAAAGAATCAAAACAAATATTTTAATCGATTCACGTTTGATTCAACATTTAAATATATGTGGTTAATTTATATCAAATCAATAAAAATGGAAACATACATATATATAATCATTAAAACATTGTCACAGCAATACTATTTCAGTATAAATGAATGTAGCAACTGGGACTGCATGTATTTGCACAATTTATCAGTGTACTTGAATCGTTAAGAATCGTTAAATATTTTGATTCAATCAGCCTTTATTTGATGCGGGTTTGATTCAATCATGATTCATGAATCAAAAGATCTGGTGGTGAATCAATTATTTTTCGATTCAAGGAATTTTGATTGAACGATTCCAATCAATTCAATCAGTGTCGAATCAATAACCAGTCTGCACGAGACTACACGAGACCCACGTCGCTGACAGTGATTCGTCCAAGAGGTCGGGACTGCTGACCTCCGGATCTAATGCCACGATTTGGAGAAACCGATGAGAACGTGGTATTTTTATGATAAGGGATACAAAGAAGTACCAGCCTGCCATTGCAGTGCTTGTCGAGCATAAGTTGCTCTTCGTCCTCTTCGAGCGGTATCTTTTGAAAATCGAATAGTACTGGCAGCTAGACCTGATTTGTTTACGGCAGTCGAAAGCGGTCGTCCCAATCGAATAGTACTGGCAGCTAGACCTGATTTGTTTACGGCAGTCGAAGGCGGTCGTCCCAATCGAATAGTACTGGCAGCTAGACCTGATTTGTTTACGGCAGTCGAAGGCGGTCGTCCCAATCGAATAGTACTGGCAGCTAGACCTGATTTGTTCACGGCAGTCGTCCTCTTCGTCCTCTTCGAGCGGTACCTTTTGAAAATCGAATAGTACTGGCAGCTAGACCTGATTTGTTTACGGCAGTCGAAGGCGGTCGTCCCAATCGAATAGTACTGGCAGCTAGACCTGATTTGTTTACGGCAGTCGAAGGCGGTCGTCCCAATCGAATAGTACTGGCAGCTAGACCTGATTTGTTTACGGCAGTCGAAAGCGGTCGTCCCGGTCCTCCATTGTTGCTCACTTAGCGTGCCGAGCCTCGCACACCTCAGAGACAAACAGAGGGAAGTCGGGACTGCAAATCACACAGAGTGAAGTCGGGCATGACAATCTGGATCTTTGTGCGGAGTGAGAAACCTTGGAACACGTGAACGATCGCGCAATCGCATGCATTTTGCTATGAGGCCGAAACCATCTTGTTGCCGCGTAGCGATCAGCTGCACTGCCATCTGTTGACAGCCACCAAAAGCTCCGCGACTTTCTTAACGGCGGCGGTAGTTCTTAGCGATAGATGGCGGTGCGCTCCGTTTGTGACCTGACGATTCACTGAGATAAAATTTAAGCCATATAATTATTTCAAAATGACGCACTAAGTACACTGTTCCAAATAGTTGTTGCCTTCGAAGGTGGAGGATAAGGTGGGCGACATGTAAAATACTGGAAATAGCATGAGCATGCCGAGTTTAGCAATTCAGCTGCATTAGTCCAAATCAAAAGTGTGATAAATATGAGCATACCTATTATATTTGAAAAAAGTTTTGTATCCGGTACGTCTGAAACTTTCAAGATCCTATAGAATCCATCGTCGCGATTTGTGCATTCTTCAGTTGCTATACCCTGTACCCAGGTCATGACATTTGTAATGGGTTTGTTTAATTACTTTAATCTCAATATCCTCCAAACTTGTTTCCTTGTTTGTTTCAGTTCTAAAGGGTAGAGACTCAGTGTATGGAGATACACGAATGTCGAACAGGTGACCCGCCCAATTACATGCTATTTCTCTTTGTTTAAAAACAATGTGCTAAAGCAAGTTATTATTATCCGTCTCGTTTTACTTACGATCCGACCGCAAATCTGATTCGATGTCTAATTCAAGCCTTCTAGGCTTCTAGGCCTTTTACTTCGGTTCCCAGGAATATATTTCGAGGTACAACATCTGGGAAGACATGCATGGCAGACAACAATGGCAGCAGCTGTTGGTGGTCAGCTGGGGTCAGTGACCTCGGAAGACCGTGCCAAATCTTTGTGGCATAGTATGCTTTCGACCCATATTTTTTTTTAGTGAATAGCAACTCCACGGGTGATTCGGGTAAGGCTCTGATCCTAAATTCCAGAAACTTATACTACTCAAGCTATTTTTTGGAGAGAAAAAAAAACATAGTCATTTAAAGCGAAAGATCCCGAAAGCCGATAACACGCATCACAAGCGGCAATTAACAAGATTTGGGTCATATTGAAAATTGATTTTTTTTTTCTCTACATTTCTGTTGCCTATTCTTATACCAAAGACGTTATTGGCGACTTTTTACCTAAATACTATGAAAGAGATCTAGAGCGCAAGATTATTCAACGCCTCCCTTGCAGGCTAATCTTAACTAACTAAGCCCCCTTGACACACGGACCAATCAGAAATCCTGCCTGAAGTGGCAAGTCATGTGGCCACTTGAAGCCGAGCAGCCGACCGTGTGGCCGTGTTATCCGTGTAATCCGCGCTGAGACGCTGTGCTGGCCCCTGTCGTCGGATACCTGGGGTCACCTCCCGTCTGCCACGACGGGCCCTGATTCGACACAACTCCGTCGCGTCGCCTATCTGAAGAACCAGGGCCGCCGGGCGAGAGGCCCGTACGCCACGCACTCTGCCCTCGGTCGCCGCCGCCGCCGCTGGCTCGCCGCTCGCCGTCGGCCGCTGAGTCTTACCTGCGTGCCTTGTGAGGAGTTAGACGTGACCCGACCCGACCCGAGGTCACTGCGTCGCGATGGAGGCGCGCAGGAGAAGTCTGGAGCCGCGGAAGAGTCTGGAGGCGCATAGCCTGGATCAGCGCAGGGACTCGGCGGTGTCGGCCGGCTGGGGTCGGCTCAGCATCACATCGCTACAACTCAAGACAGAACAAGGGGGAGACGAACCACCATCGTAAGCGACACTTTATATTGTAGGAAGCCCTACCTACCTACACTCTACAGGCTTGTGAATAAAGCAATTCGCATTCGGAGCCGGTTAGAGGTTTTTGCCGTTGATTGTGAGATTTGCGCAATAATTATGAATTCTTTATGAAGCTATTCTGATTAGTTTGGTATAATTATTTGACGGGTTTTCGCCATTTGCTTGGGTTTTGCAAGGCGCGTGGTTGTATGTCGGCCATGTGACTCGATCCGATTTAAAGTTGCTGGTCATTTTGTGGAGGATAAATTGTGTTTCCGGCCGCTGTTAGTTCATATTTGCTACAGTAGTGTGCTGTGGCTCATAGCATACACCTTTGTCATGTCTTGAGTCAATTATCGGAGTGAATTGAGGTTTTAGTTATACACAAACACTAGGGATATAGCCTGCAGTCTTAAATAGCGTGAAACTATGCCGAACCATCATGCCAGTGAACAACCTGTTGATGTTAAATGGAAAAGTCGCATATTAAAACGTTATTTTATTTGAATAAAATAACGTTTTAATATGCGACCCATGCAAGTCATCCCCATACGCATCATACTTCGCGTAGCATTTGCCCTGTCAAATGCAGATCAGCATAATATATCGGTAACAATTAACTCCTCGGTTTTCAGATCTACTGTGATCTACTGCATCTTCTGCTAACAATTACTCGTCGTTTCAGATCTACTGTGTTCTACTGCATCTTCTACCTCCTGGGCATGGGTACTCTACTGCCATGGAATTTCTTCATCACCGCTGACTCGGTAGGTAAATGGTAGTAACCCCTTATCCCAACCATATTTTTACAACCATGTCGCCATTAATAACGCGGCGGCCATAAAGTTCACTATACAAGACCACTATCCCCAGTCCCCTGACGCTAAGCCTGTGTTTTCTTGACAAATTAATTGGGTTGTGGCTGTCATAATACGCATTGAGATTTGAGTATCAATCAATCAACGGATTCCGCGGCGGGCACAGTTCAGAGAATGGTTGCTACTCCAGCTATCTAGCGGGGCCGGCTCTATCTCTGTCTATACCGCGGATTAGTGTTATCGAGCCTCTGCCTATACGGTAGTCCGACACGTATTGGTGTTGGCTTATCCGGCTGATATTGGATCAGAGCTGCACGGCAGATATGTGGACTGTGGGTCGAAATGAGCACGGCTGGATGAGCACTCTTCGTCTGGTTTGGTAGTGTCTATTGTCCAGTTCTACGCGTCTGGGGATGAACCCATGCTGCAATGTATTCACGGTGTAGGGGGGGGGGGGGGGGGGGCGTTATAAAGCATTTTGTTCTACAGTTCCATATAAGAGTTGTGAGACTGCAACGATGGTTCTTCAACCAATGTACCGCTGTCCATGCACCGCCTCTGTACTCTGGTCTTGTGGAGGGTCCCTAAACCCTAAAACACCACCACCACTGCCCCACCTCTAGTCCTGTTCATCTCTGTAAGTGTATAACGATCCTACCGCCTCTGTACTCTCACTTACTCTGACGTGTGACAGTATTCTATTATCTGTATTCTGTTATATTTTATATTCTATTATATTCCCTATTCTATTCTATTCCCTATTATATTCCCTATTCTATTATATTCCCTATTCTATTGTATTCCCTATTCTATTATATTCCCTATTCTATTATATTCCCTATTCTATTATATTCCCTCTTCTATTATATTCCCTATTCTATTCTATTCCATACTTTATTATATTCCCTATTCTATTATATTCCCTATTCTATTCTATTCCCTATTTTATTATATTCCCTATTATATTATATTCCCTATTATATTCCCTATTATATTCCCTATTATATTATATTCCCTATTCTATTCTATTCCCTATTCTATTCTATTCCCTATTCTATTCTATTCCCTATTCTATTATGTTCCCTATTCTATTATATTCCCTATTCTATTATATTCCATACTTTATTATATTCCCTATTCTATTATATTCCCTATTCTATTATATTCCCTATTCTATTATATTCCCTATTCTATTATATTCCCTATTTTATTATATTCCCTATTCTATTCCCTATTCTATTATATTCCCTATTCTATTATATTCCCTATTCTATTCTATTCCCTATTATATTCTATTCCCTATTATATTATATTCCCTATTCTATTCTATTCCCTATTCTATTATATTCCCTATTCTATTATATTCTCTATTCTATTATATTCCTTATTCTATTATATACTGCCTGGCGGCATGGCATTCTCTTAAAGCTTTTTAAGCACGGTATTAGAGGCTCCATGGGCACCTTTTAAAAAAATTACTTATCCCAGAGACATTTTAGAGTCTGTGTTGGTAACCATGTATCTGACGATTTTCTTCAGATCAACGGAGTTCCTCAAGGCGGCGTTCTAAGCGTCCCGCTTTTTGGCATAATGGTGAACGACATCGGCGATGCGCTATCGCAGTCCCTTGGACGGTCGCTCTTCGTCGATGATTTCGCAATATGGTCGTCTGCTTCCAGTACACGTTACATGGAAAGACAGCTTCAGCTGGCTATAGCTACCCTGGAGCGATGGAGTACAGCGAACGGTTTCCGACTTTCAACCGCAAAGACAGTTGCCGTACATTTCTGCCGCCGTCGTCGGCACTGTCCAGATATGGAGATCTTCCTCCATGGACAGCCGGTTCCAGTCCAGCCTGTAGCCAAGTTTCTAGGATTTTCGCTGGACAAAAAGTTATCATACAAGCAACATCTTAAACAACTCCGTGATAAATGTTTTAAGTCGCTGAACATTTTAAAATGTGTTGCACGCACATCGTACGGGGCCGACCGCAACACGCTTTTACTGCTCTATCGCTCCCTTGTACGCTCGAAGCTTGACTATGCATGTTTTGTGTATGACAGTGCCTGCCAGTCTAACAAAAAGCCTTTGGACACAATCCACCACACTGCCGTGCGTATAGCTACTGGAGCTTTCAGAACAACTCCGATTGAGAGCTTGCTTGTAGAGGCTAATGAGCCTCCTTTGTCCCTGCGTAGGCAGCAACTAGGTATGCGCTATGCCATCAAGTTACGACAGTTCCCGACACACCCCACGTACAGCTCCGTCTTTTCAAGCGATGCATTAGCTGCATTTCGTACTAGGCCGGAGAGACGCTCTGTTCCTTTCTGTTTGCGAATTGACTCGCTTCTAGCAGATAGTGATTTACGGCCACGCGAGGTCATGCGGGTTGACCATCTTTCAACGCCACCGTGGCAACTGGCATCACCTTTAGTTGACATGTCCCTCTCCGAGCAAAACAAAGGAGAAGTCCTTCCCGAGGTGTTCAAGTCGAGAGCTCTCGAGCATATTGCATCTTTTACTGACCACACGATCTCTTACACGGATGGCTCTAAGTTTGAGAGGGGCGTTGGCTGTGCGTTTGTTTGTGGTAACGACACTCGAGTTTTTACGTTACCAACAAACGCCTCTGTTTTTACATCAGAAATGGTGGCGATTGCTAAGGTCCTGTGTTTTATTGAAGTCAGCAGTGGGGCTTTACACCTCATTTTAACGGACTCTTTGAGCAGTCTTGTGGCGCTAAAAAAGTTGTATCCGTCCAATCCCCTTATACAGGACATCTTAATCCGTCTGACGGCTCTGGATGGCGCAGGTAAACGAGTTACGTTATGCTGGATACCTAGTCACGTCGGCATCAGGGGCAACGACGAGCTGGCGGATGCCGCTGCAAAGCGCGCTGCACAGAGGCCGTGCACGCGACGCTTTACTCTTCCCGCCAGAGATCTGTACCCGGCCATTGCTAAATTCTTACATAGCAGCTGGCAGCGAACATGGGATCGAACGCACAGGAACAAACTAAAAGCTATTAAACCACGACTTTCGGTTTGGCAATCATCTTCACGCAAGACAAGGAGAGAAGAGGTTACACTTTGTAGACTGCGCAGTGGGCATACTTACGCAACACATGGCTACTTGGTGTGTGGTAGAGATATGCCGTTGTGTCCTCGTTGTGGTTCTCTGTTGACGGTGAAGTATGTCCTGCTAACTTGCCCACAGCTAGAAAACGAACGGCTGAGATTCTTTGGTCTGCGATCTTCCGGACTTACGCTTCGTAGCTTGTTCGGTGATAATTCCAGATTTACTGCAGCAGATAGTCTGTTTGCATTTATTGCTGCCGCTGGCCTCTCCGTTGTATATTCAAATTGATAGCTAGTTGAAATCAGTCATGGGCGCCATGTGACCTTCGTTGTCGGAGCGCCCCTAAACCCCAATCATCATCATCATCTATTCTATTATATTCCCTATTCTATTATATTCCCTATTCTGTTCTATTCCCTATTCTATTCCCTATTATATCCCCTATTCTATTATATTCCATACTTTATTATATTCCCTATTCTATTATATTCCCTATTCTACTATATTCCCTATTCTGTTCCCTATTCTATTATATTCCCTATTCTATTCCCGATTCTATTATATTCCCTATTATATTATATTCCCTATTATATTATATTCCCTATTATATTGTATTCCCTATGCTATTATATTCCCTATTCTATTATATTCCCTATTCTATTATATTCCCTATTCTATTATATTCCCTATTCTATCATATTCCCTATTATATTATATTCCCTATTATATTATATTCCCTATTCTATTGTATTCCCTATTCTATTATATTCCCTATTCTATTATATTCCCTATTGTATTCTATTTCCTATTCTATTCTATTCCCTATTCTGTTATATTCTCTATTATATTATATTCTCTATTCTATTCTATTCTCTATTCTATTATATTTTCTATTATATTATCTTCCCTATTATATTCCCTATTCTATTCACTATTCTATTCCCTATTATATTCCCTATTCTATTCCCTATTCTATTCCCTATTCTATTCCCTATTCTATTCCCTATTATATTCCCTATTCTATTATATTATATTCCCTATTGTATTATATTCCCTATTCTATTATATTATATTCCCTATTGTATTATATTCCCTATTCTATTCTATTATATTCCCTATTACATTCCTTATTCTATTCTATTCCCTATTCTGTTATATTCCTTGCATTCTATTATATTCCCTATTCTATTATATTCCCTATTCTATTATATTCCCTATTCTATTCTATTCCCTATTATATTGTATTCCCTATTCTATTTTATTCCCTATTCTATTGTATTCCCTATTATATTATATTCCCTATTATATTATATTCCCTATTATATTCCTTTCCCTATTCTATTATATTCCCTATTATATTATATTCCCTATTCTGTTCTATTCCCTATTCTATTATATTCCCTATTATATTATATTCCCTATTCTATTGTATTCCCTATTCTATTGTATTCCCTATTCTATTATATTCCCTATTATATTATATTCCCTATTATATTATATTCCCTATTCTATTGTATTCCCTATTCTATTATATTCCCTATTCTATTGTATTCCCTGTTCTATTATATTCCCTATTCTATTGTATTCCCTATTCTATTATATTCCCTATTCTATTATATGCCCTATTCTATTATATTCCCTATTCTATTATATTCCCTATTCTTTTCTATTCCCTATTATATTTTATTCCCTATTCTATTATATTCCCTATTCTGTTCTATTCCTTATTCTATTATATTCCCTATTCTATTCTATTCCCTATTATATTATATTCCCTTTTCTATTTTATTCCCTATTATATTCTATTCCCTATTATATTCTATTCCCTATTCTATTCTATTCCCTATTCTATTCCCGATTTTATCCTATTCCATATTCTATTTTATTCCCTATTATATTATATTCCCTATTCTATTCTATTCCTTATTCTATTATATTCCCTATTATATTATATTCCCTATTCTATTATATTCCCCATTATATTATATTCCCGATTCTATTCTGTTCCCTATTCTATTCTATTATATTCCCGATTCTATTCTGTTCCCTATTCTATTATATTCCCTATTATATGCCCTATTATATTATATTCTATTATATTCCCTATTGTATTCTATCCCCTGTGTACAATTCGAGTATGACGTGTATTGTATTTCCTCCTGACCGCAGTACTGGAATTATAAGTTCCGTGATGTCTCCGGCAATGGGTCCTCGAGCGACACAGACACCACGACTGATCTGCAGTATAACTTCTTCGGCTACCTCAGCGTGGCCTCGATGGTGCCCAACACCATCTTCCTCACGCTCAACGCCATCTTCGGCCACAGGTCGGTCGTCCTGCTGTCTTACAGTCTTGTCTGTCGGTCATGGGGAGTGGGTCAGAACAACGCCGTCTTCGGTCACGAGTGGGTCGTCCTGCTGGCCTACAGTCTTGTCTGTCGGCCGCAGGAGAGCGGTGTCAGTCACGGGGAGAGCGGTGCCAGTTATGGGTGTCGGAGAGCGGTGTCAATCATGGGGAGAGCGGTGTCAATCATGGGGAGAGCGGTGTCAGTCACGGGGAGAGCGGTGTCAGTCACGAGGAGAGCGGTGCCAGTTATGGGTGTCGGAGAGCGGTGTCAATCATGGGGAGAGCGGTGTCAGTCATGGGGAGAGCGGTGCCAGTCATGAGGAGAGCGGTGTCAGTCTTGAGGAGAGTGGCGTCAGTCATGGGGAGAGCGGTGTCAGTCATGGGTGTCGGAGAGCGGTGTCAGTCATGGGGAGAGCGGTGTCAGTCATGGGGAGAGCGGTTTCAGTCACGGGGAGAGCAGTGTCAGTCATGGGAGAGCGGTGTCAGTCATGGGGAGAGCGGTGTCCGTCATGGGTGTCGGAGAGCGGTGTCAGTCACGGGGAGAGCGGTGTCAGTCATGGGTGTGGGAGAGCGGTGTCAGTCATGAGGGAGAGCAGTGTCAGTCACGGGAGAGTGGTGTCAGTCATGGGTGTGGGAGAGCGGTGTCAGTCATGGGTGTGGGAGAGCGGTGTCAGTCACGGGAGAGTGGTGTCAGTCATGGGTGTGGGAGAGCGGTGTCAGTCATGGGTGTGGGAGAGCGGTGTCAGTCATGGGGAGAGCGGTGTCAGTCATGGGGAGAGCGGTGTCGGTCATGGGTGTGGGAGAGCGGTGTCAGTCATGGGGAGAGCGGTGTCAGTCATGGGTGTGGGAGAGCGGTGTCAGTCATGGGGAGAGCTGTGTCAGTCATGGGGAAAGCGGTGTCGGTCATGGGTGTCTCGGAGAGCGGTGTTAGTCATGGGGAGAGCGGTGTCAGTCATGGGTGTCGGATAGCGGTGTCAGTCATGGGGAGAGCGGTGGTGGTCATGAGGAGAGCGGTGTCAGTCATGGAGAGAGCGGTGTCAGTCATGGGGAGAGCAGTGTCAGTCATGGGTGTCGGATAGCGGTGTCAGTCATGGGGAGAGCGGTGTCAGTCATGGGGAGAGCGGTGTCAGTCATGGGTGTGGGATAGCGGTGTCAGTCATGGGAAGAGCAGTGTCAGTCATGGGTGTCAGATAACGGTGTCAGTCATGGGGAGAGCGGTGGTGGTCATGGGGAGAGCGTTGTCAGTCATGGGGAGAGCGGTTTCAGTCCTGGGGAGAGCGGTGTCAGTCATGGATGTGGGAGAGCGGTGTCACAGTCATGGGGAGAGCGGTGCCAGTCATGGGGAGAGCGGTGTCAGTCATGGATGTGGGAGAGCGGTGTCGCGGTCATAGGGAGAGCGGTGCCAGTCATGGGGAGAGTGGTGTCAGTCATGGGTGTCGGAGAGAGCGGTGTCAGTCATGGGGAGAGCGGTGTCAGTCACGGGGAGAATGGTGTCAGTCATGGGTGTCGGAGAGAGCAGTGTCAGTCATGGGGAGAGCGGTGGTGGTCATGAGGAGAGCGGTGTCAGTCATGAGGAGAGCGGTGTCAGTCATGGGGAGAGAGCGGTTTCAGTCATGGGGAGAGAGCGGTTTCAGTCCTGGGGAGAGCGGTGTCAGTCATGGATGTGGGAGAGTGGTGTCAGTCATGGATGTGGGAGAGCGGTGTCAGTCATGGATGTGGGAGAACGGTGTCGCGGTCATAGGGAGAGCGGTGCCAGTCATGGGGAGAGTGGTGTCAGTTTTGGGTGTCGGAGAGAGCGGTGTCAGTCATGGGGAGAGCGGTGTCAGTCACGGGGAGAGCGGTGTCAGTCACGGGGAGAGCGGTGTCAGTCACGGGGAGAGCGGTGTCAGTCATGGGGAGAGCGGTGTCAAGTCATGGGGAGAGCGGTATCAGTCACGGGGAGAGCGGTGTCAGTCACGGGGATAGCGGTGTCAGTCATGGGGAGAGCGGTGTCAGTCATGGGGAAAGCGGTGTCAGTCATGGGTGTCGGAGAGCGGTGTCAGTCATGGGTGTCGGAGAGCGGTGTCAGTCATGGGGAGAGCGGTGTCAGTCATGGGTGTGGGAGAGCGGTGTCAGTCATGGGGAGAGCGGTGTCAGTCATGGGTGTCGGAGAGCGGTGCCAGGCATGGAGAGAGCGGTTTCAGTCATGGGGAGAGCGGTGTCAGTTATGGGTGTCGGAGAGCGGTGCCAGTCATGGAGAGAGCGGTTTCAGTCATGGGAAGAGCGGTGTCAGTCATGGGGATAGTGGTGTCAGTCATGGGGAGAGTGGTGTCAGTCATGGGGAGAGCGTGTCAGTCATGGGGAGAGTGGTGTCAGTCATGGGGAGACCGGTGTCAGTCATGGGAAGAGCGGTGTCAGTCATGGGTGTCGGAGAGCGGTGTCAGTCATGGGGAGAGCGGTGTCAGTCATGGGTGTCGGAGAGCGGTGTCAGTCATGGGGAGAGCGGTGTCAGTCATGGGAAGAGCGGTGTCAGTCATGGGGAGAGCGGTGTCAGTCATGGGGAGAGCGGTGTCAGTCATGGGTGTCGGAGAGCGGTGTCAGTCGTGGGGAGAGCGGTGTCAGTCGTGGGGAGAGCGGTGTCAGTCATGGGGAGAGCGGTGTCAGTCATGGGTGTCGGAGAGCGGTGTCAGTCATGGGGAGAGCGGTGTCAGTCATGGGAAGAGCGGTGTCAGTCATGGGGAGAGCGGTGTCAGTCATAGGGAGAGCGGTGTCAGTCATGGGGAGAGCGGTGTCAGTCATGAGGAGAGCGGTGTCGGTCATGAGGAGAGCGGTGTCAGTCATGGGGAGAGCGGTGTCAGTCATGGGGAGAGCGGTGTCAGTCATAGGGAGAGCGGTGTCAGTCATGGGGAGAGCGGTGTCAGTCATGGGGAGAGCGGTGTCAGTCATGGGGAGAGCGGTGTCAGTCATGGGGAGAGCGGTGTCAGTCATGGGGAGAGCGGTGTCAGTCATGGGTGTCGGAGAACGGTGTCAGTCATGGGGAGAGCGGTGTCAGTCATGGGGAGAGCGGTGTCAGTCATGGGTGTCGGAGAGCGGTGTCAGTCATGGGGAGAGCGGTGTCAGTCATGGGGAGAGCGGTGTCAGTCATAGGGAGAGCGGTGTCAGTCATGGGGAGAGCGGTGTCAGTCATGAGGAGAGCGGTGTCAGTCATGGGGAGAGCGGTGTCAGTCATGGGTGTCGGAGAGCGGTGTCAGAGTGGAGGAATCCATTGCGGAGTGTGTTGCAAGTTAGTCGCCCCGATGTATTTGCCACTCACATGGAAGTGGTGACAGGCGCGGTAAACTCCCTTGGGAGGGCTTCAAGTCTAAAAAAAACTGTCATGACATCTTATTTGCAATAAATTGACACTCATCTGTAAATTGTGTAGTATTTTCACTTACTTATAACTTCAGCATGGGATATTGCACATGCTGTACTTGTTGTTCTTTCCTGTATCGTAACGCTATTTACTGACCGCCCGTGGCTCCTGCAGCATCAAGCAGCAGGCGAAGCTGGTCTCGTCGCTGACGCTGGTCATCGTGTTCTTCATCATCACCACGGTGCTGGTGCCGATCGACTCGGACGACTGGCAGACCACCTTCTTCGCCATCACCATGGTCATGGTGGTCGTCCTGAACGGTAGGTGTCGGGGAGGGTCGGCATCTGACAGTGAGGCGTGCGTCAGGCTTACATCACCTTCTTCGCCATCACCATGGTCATGGTGGTCGTCCTGAACGGTAGGTGTCGGGGATGGTCGGCATCTGACAGTGAGGTGTGCGTCAAGCTTACAGCAGAACAGGCCCGTAATTCGGTTGCTGGTGTTTGGCTCTCGGTCCTCATGGGTCTTGCAGTTGTCTTAATTTATCGATACAGTGCGATCCCGTGTCAAATTGGTACCCCTACTATGGGTTTTTTAGAATGGTGTACATGTATTTTTGTCGAGAAACTATGATAGTCGTAGTTTTCTACAATGTAGATCCTGATTTTTGTAAGTTTGCCCTTTTATTTTGAGTTTGGGGTGGCATTTTCCAGTTGTATCCAATCATCTTATCAAATATTGGTTTCTGTTTTTGAGGACCTCGCTAGATCATGTTTTGTCCGATCATCTGATTGCTGGCCCATGTCAGGCCACCGTGTGTGCCAATCTATGGTGGTTAGTCGTGGAGTGGCGCCATGTGACCTTCGTTGTCGGAGCGCCCCTAAACCCCAATACAAAAAAAGTCGTGGAGTCAGCCGCCCAACTAGGACTCCTATCGCAGGTTTTGCTGTTGTCGTTTTTTTATAGCTCGTGCGTAGGGTGGGATAAAACAGATGTAGAGTGAATATGCCTATCACGCTTTAACAAACTTTCTCTCGTCGTCATTGTCAATAGACTTAGCAGTGTCACTCTTATAGCATACTTACATAAGGTTTTATCTTACTCTTACGTAATATTTTATCGATCATGTGTGAATCCCACTGGCTGTCGTATATTTTATATATTTTTTGGGAGGATGTGTACTGTGTAGTGTGTAGTCTAGGGCGGCCCCTTTTGCAGCTTTTGTTTCAGAGTGCTGCTCCATGCAACTTTTCTGATGCGTTTTGATGCGCTGGTTTCGAATGTCTCATACATTTCCAAAATTCCAATACAATTTGCCGTCGTGGGGGTAAACAAAATTCGACGTAGTCACATTTGGCGGTTTTGGTCGCGCTGTGCGAAGGCCAACTTCTTGAGTGCTTCAATGGTCAGATCCAAGCTAAACATGACTTATTGACATCATTTTGGCATGCAAACCAGGGATTCATTATAATTAGTTCGATAGATTAGGTAGTTCTCAATTAGTTCGTGCACAGCGTCTCTTCATGTCAGTGCATTCCTGTCGTACTTCATGTCAGGTCATATTGCAGGTCAATATTTGTGAGCCTATATCACCGTGAATTTATGACGCAATGTACATGTATTACATATCACCAGTAAAACGCCTTTTTGGGCGATGACCGAGCGGGCGCGCACTGGTAAAGCTAAAACAGTTTTGAAATATGAAACGGTACGGGAGCACACGTGGTAGTAACACATAATCCTTTTAGTCCTTTTAGTCATTTTAGTCATTTTAGTCATTTTAGTCATTTTAGTCATTTTAGTCCCCCATAAAAATTGCCAGGCCTCCATGCATGCTAAAAAAAAGTTGTATTCAATTGTACATGATCTCCTTTCTCGAATCCGCCAAAAGGGAGTACGTCCTGAGCGTTGCATGCTTCAGCGTATACAAAACGAATGCTTAGATAAATCAAGCCATTTTTAATCAATCTTTATTTTTGTTCATTTCGACGTCTGCGGGTGCCACGCGCTGTGGTACCATCCCTAGCAGAACGCACCATAACAAAATCATAATGGATTTGATGGTCCTATCCAATTGTGGAAATGATTAATAATAGCTCAAATGCTTGTGCCACCCCAGACTGTGTACTGTCCATATACGTAAATAACACAGACTCTGTGCTCCCCCGTGTCCCGGCATTGGGTGTTACCTCCCCTCAGTAACACAGTCCCTGTGCTCTCCGTGTCCCGGCATTGGGTGTTACCTCCCCTCAGTAACACAGTCCCTGTGCTCTCCGTGTCCCGGCAGTGGGTGTTACCTCCCCTCAGTAACACACACCCTGTGCTCTCCGTGTCCCGGCAGGGGGTGTTACCTCCCCTCAGTAACACAGTCCCTGTGTTCCCCCGTGTTCCGGCAGTGGGTGTTACCTCCCCTCAGTAACACACACCCTGTGCTCCCCCGTGTTCCGGCAGTGGGTGCCGCCGTGTTCCAGGGCGGCCTGTTCGGTCTGGCGGCGCAGTTCCCAGCCCGCTACCTCTCGGCGGTCATTTCAGGGCAGGCGCTCGGCGCAGTGTTCGCCTGCATTGCCAGGTTAGTGGTGACGATCTGGGAGAGAAGTAAAGATAGTGTTGGGACGTGAAGGCCAAATGGTTCGCCTGCATTGCCAGGTTAGTGGTGACGATCGGGGAGAGAAATAAATATAGTGTTGGGACGTGAAGGCCAAATTATTATTATTAGCCAAGGATGATCAGGTGGACCAAGACTGGACCAACACTGACGGTCTGTGGTCCCTGACTGACGGTCTATATTCCCTGACTGACGATCTATAGTCCCTGACTGACGGTCTATACTAGTCCCTGACTGACGGTCTATAGTCCCTGACTGACGGTATATAGTCCCTGACTGACGGTCTATAGTCCCTGACTGACGGTATATAGTATCTGACTGACGGTCTATATTCCCTGACTGACGGGATATAGTCCCTGACTGACGGTCTATAGTATCTGACTGACGGTCTGTAGTCCCTGAGTGACGGTCTATAGTCCCTGAGTGACGGTATATAGTCCCTGACTGACTGACGGTCTATAGTCCCTGACTGGCGGTCTATGGTCCCTGACTGACGGTATATAGTCCCTGACTGACGGTCCCGTCCCTAACTGTAGACCGTCCCTGACTGACGGTATATAGTCCCTGACTGACGGTCTATAGTCCCTAACTGACAGTATATAGTCCCTGACTGGGGGTATATAGTCCCTGAGTGATGGTATATAGGCCCTGACTGGCGGTCTATAGTCCCTGATTGACGGTCTATAGTCCCTGACTGAAGGTCTATAGTCCCTAACTGACGGTATATAGTCCCTGACTGACGGCATATAGTCCCTGGCTGACAGTCTATAGTCCCTGACTGACGGTATATAGTCCCTGACTGACGGTATGTAGTCCCTGACTGACGGTCTATAGTCCCTGTCTGACGGTCCCGTCCCTAACTATAGACCGTCCCTGACTGACGGTATATAGTCCCTGACTGACGGTATATAGTCCCTGACTGACGGCCTATAGTCCCTGACTGACGGTCTATAGTCCCTGACTGGGGGTATATAGTCCCTGACTGACGGTCTATAGTCCCTGAGTATATAGTCCCTGACTGATGGTATATAGTCCCTGACTGACGGTATATAGTCCCTGACTGACGGTATATAGTCCCTGGCTGACGGTCTATGATCCCTGACTGACAGTTTATAGTCCCTGACTGACGATCTATAGTCCCTGACTGATGGTATGTAGTCCCTGAGTGACGGTCTATAGTCCCTGGCTGACGGTATATAGTCCCTGGCTGACGGTCTATGATCCCTGACTGACGGTCTATAGTCCCTGACTGACGGTCTATAGTCCCTGACTGACGGTATATAGTCCCTGACTGACAGTCTATAGTCCCTGACTGACGGTATATAGTCCCTGGCTGACGGTATATAGTCCCTGAGTGACGGTCTATAGTCCCTGGCTGACGGTATATAGTCCCTGACTGACGGGATATAGTCCCTGACTGGCGGTATATAGTCCCTGACTGATGGTCTATAGTCCCTGACTGGCGGTCTATAGTCCCCGAATGACGGGCTATGGTCCCTGACTGACGGTTTATAGTCCCTGAATAACGGTATATAGTCCCTGACTGACTGACGGTATATAGTCCCTGACTGACTGACGGTATATAGTCCCTGACTGACTGACGGTCTATAGTCCCTGACTGTCGGTCTATGGTCCCTGACTGACGGTTTATAGTCCCTGACTGGCGGTCTATAGTCCCTGACTGGCGGTCTATAGTCCCTGACTGGCGGTCTATAGTCCCTGACTGACGGTATATAGTCCCTGACTGACTGGCGGTCTATAGTCCCTGACTGACTGACGGCCTATAGTCCCTGACTGGCGGTCTATGGTCCCTGACTGACGGTATATAGTCCCTGACTGGCGGTCTATAGTCCCTGACTGACGGTATATAGTCCCTGACTGACTGACTGACGGTCTATAGTCCCTGACTGACGGTCTGTAGTCCCTGACTGACGGTCTATATAGTCTCTGACTGGCGGTCTATGGTCCCTTACTGGCGGTATATAGTCCCTGACTGACGGTCTATAGTCCCTGACTGACGGTGTATAGTATCTGACTGACGGTCTATAGTCCCTGACTGAGGGTCTATAGTCCCTGACTGACGGTCTATAGTCCCTGACTGACGGTCTATAGTCCCTGACTGACGGTCTATAGTCCCTGACTGACGGTCTATAGTCCCTGACTGACGGTCTATAGTCCCTGACTGACGGTCTATAGTCCCTGACTGACGGTCTATAGTCCCTGAATGACGGTCTATAGTCCCTGACTGATGGTATATAGTCCCTGACTGACGGTATATAGTCCCTGAGTGATGGTCTATAGTCCCTGGCTGACGGTATATAGTCCCTGACTGACGGTCTATAGTCCCTGAGTGACGGTCTATAGTCCCTGACTGACGGTCTATAGTCCCTGACTGACGGTTTATAGTCCCTGAATGACGGTCTATAGTCCCTGACTGACGGTCTATAGTCCCTGCCTGACGGTCCCGTCCCTAACTATAGACCGTCCCTGACTGACGGTATATAGTCCCTGACTGACGGTATATAGTCCCTGACTGACGGTCTATAGTCCCTAACTGACGGTCTATAGTCCCTGACTGGGGGTATATAGTCCCTGAGTGATGGTATATAGGCCCTGACTGGCGGTCTATAGTCCCTGACTGACGGTCTATAGTCCCTGGCTGACGGTCTATAGTCCCTGACTGACGGTCTATAGTCCCTGACTGACGGTATATAGTCCCTGACTGACGGTATATAGTCCCTGGCTGACGGTCTATAGTCCCTGACTGACGGTATATAGTCCCTGACTGACGGTATGTAGTCCCTGACTGACGGTCTATAGTCCCTGTCTGACGGTCCCGTCCCTAACTATATACCGTCCCTGACTGACGGTATATAGTCCCTGACTGATGGTATATAGTCCCTGACTGACGGCCTATAGTCCCTGACTGACGGTCTATAGTCCCTGACTGGGGGGTATATAGTCCCTGAGTGATGGTATATAGGCCCTGACTGGCGGTATATAGTCCCTGACTGGCGGTCTATAGTCCCTGACTGACGGTCTATAGTCCCTGACTGAATGTCTATAGTCCCTGACTGACGGTCTATAGTCCCTGACTGACGGTATATAGTCCCTGACTGACGGCATATAGTACCTGGCTGACGGTATCTAGTCCCTGACTGACGGTCTATGATCCCTGACTGACAGTCTATAGTCCCTGACTGACGGTCTATAGTCCCTGACTGACGGTCTATAGTCCCTGACTGACGGTCTATAGTCCCTGGCTGACGGTATATAGTCCCTGGCTGACGGTCTATGATCCCTGACTGACGGTCTATAGTCCCTGACTGACGGTCTATAGTCCCTGACTGACGGTATATAGTCCCTGACTGACGGTCTATTGTCCCTGACTGACGGTATATAGTCCCTGAGTGACGGTCTATAGTCCCTGGCTGACGGTATATAGTCCCTGACTGACGGGATATAGTCCCTGACTGGCGGTCTATAGTCCCTGACTGATGGTCTATAGTCCCTGACTGGCGGTCTATAGTCCCCGACTGACGGGCTATGGTCCCTGACTGACGGTCTATAGTCCCTGAATGACGGTCTATAGTCCCTGAATGACGGTATATAGTCCCTGACTGACGGTCTATAGTCCCTGACTGACGGTATATAGTCCCTGACTGACTGACGGTATATAGTCCCTAACTGACTGACGGTCTATAGTCCCTGACTGACGGTCTATGGTCCCTGACTGACGGTATATAGTCCCTGACTGGCGGTCTATAGTCCCTGACTGACGGTATATAGTCCCTGACTGACTGACGGTCTATAGTCCCTGACTGGCGGTCTATGGTCCCTGACTGACGGTATATAGTCCCTGACTGGCGGTATATAGTCCCTGACTGACGGTATATAGTCCCTGACTGACTGACGGGCTATAGGCCTTGACTGACGGTCTATAGTCCCTGACTGACGGTCTATGGTCCCTGACTGGCGGTATATAGTCCCTGACTGACGGTCTATAGTCCCTGACTGACGGTCTATAGTCCCTGACTGACTGACGGTCTATAGTCCCTGACTGACTGACGGTCTATAGTCCCTGACTGACGGCCTGTGGTCCCTTTTTGTGGTCCCTGACTGACGGTCTATAGTCCCTGACTGACGGTGTGTGGTCCCTTTCTGTGGTCCTTGACCTACGATTTGTGGTCCCTGTCTGACGGTCTATAATCCCTGACTGGCGGTGTGTGGTCCCTTTCTGTGGTCCCTGACCTACGACTTGTGGTTCCTGTCCGACTGGTCTGCTGATTGCCGGCAGGGTGATCTCAATAGCGGTGTCGGCCGGACAGGACCCGGACTCCTCGGCCGTCAACTCAGCCCTGGTCTACTTCATCCTGGCAGACGTTATGCTCGTCATATCCATAGCCTCGTACGTCTGGATGTCGCGAATGGTAAGCCTTCATACTGGCTCATATCACGCTGGTCATATTCATACTCCATAGCCTCGTACATCTGGATGTCGGGAATGGTAAGCCTTCATACTGGCTCATATCACGCTGATCATATTCATACTCCATAGCCTCGTACATCTGGATGTCGCGAATGGTAAGCCTTCATACTGGCTCATATCACGCTGGTCATATTCAATATTCATACTCCATAGCCTCGTACGTCTGGATGTCACGAATGGTAAGCTAGCCTTTTTGTCGCACAGTTGCTGGATGTTGTGTTCAATGTGACCACGTTATTACGAGCTTGCGCTCGTCCTTCCGTGGTATATGGGAAAAATTGATTATGAGCGGCCCGGCCATGCCCGACCCGGCCCGGCCCGGCCCGTGGCGACGCTTTTGAGAAGCTCATATCTCTGCAACCACACGTCCGATTGACAAGCGGACTTCTTTGCTGAGCAGCCCCATCCAATCTACCCTGTTTGAGACCAGTGCCGACTCATGTGGGTGACTACCACTGCGCGTGGCGCGTGCCGCGTGAGAGGTGTTGAAAAGTGTTTTCTCGCAAAAATCTCTGCAACGGCTGAGCCGATTGTGTGCAAATTTGGTGTGTAGTTAGGGACCTCTCAGCCGCCACTTTCCCACAAGTCAGGGATGGGGTGCCTCTGCACGTGCGCACGTGCACACGCCTATTCTTTATCTTAGGAACGGCTGAGCCGTTTATGTTTAAATTTGGTGGGTGGTTAGGGACCTCTTAGCCCCCACTTTCCCCACAAGTCAAGGGTGGGTGCCTCTGCACGTGCGCACCCTTTTTTGTATCTCAGTAAATACTTGCCCGATCGAGTTGAAATTCCCCATACATTTCCTTCGCGCTCGCTCGTTCATCGCCAACTACAGCACCTTAACCTGGTAGACGAGTTGTCGAACAATGGTTCATGATTTATATAAGCAAAGAGTATATAAATCATGCGCAGTATTGTCATACGTAGTGTGATTTATATACATCAAAAGTATATAATCATATGGGGGCTATGAGTCAAGCCATTGGATAGCTTGTTCTATCACAAGTGGCATGGCCTACCATTGTTTAGTAGCCTGACACTGCAATATACTGGTCTATATTAGCTGCAGAGAGGCGAGTCAATACTGTGCGGAGAGCGTTTATCATTGGCACTCAGTACCGTTTGTACCAGGTGCTTTGAGAGGCCTCCTGGCTTTGTACGTTCGGACAGGCCTTGAGCTTTATTCGAGTAGCTGTATTGCAATACAAGTGCAAGTGTATATAAGCTAAATTATATTTGCAATTCATGAGGCTCGATAAATTTCTGTAATTGCATTTGTTTTAATTGCATAAGATATGTACTGAAATCTCACATTCCTGTGTATTTCATATTCGGCATAATCATATTTCGCATATCCACACCTTAAGTACATCTGAATATATACTGGGATGATCAATAACATGGCAATATTTTCGTATGTAAACAATGGCAATGTCCGCCCCTGTAGCTCAGTCGGGAGAGCGCTGGGCTTCTGACCTCACCCGGTAGTGGCAGCCCGGGTTCGAGTCGCTTCGGCGCTCGGTATTTGCTCCAGTCTGGGATGACCTGCGGCCGGTGGCAGCGGTCGCACTCAAGGTCTCAAGGTCAGGTGACGTCAGAGGGTGGGGCGGGCCGTGTCCAGGTATGTCGGACACGTACAACTTTCGTTTCTAAATTATGCCAGCTGCCAGGAATTGCCCGATCGGACGGTAGGGGTCAGGGCCTGCGCAACAAGCTCTGCTTAGCGCGGGTCTGACATCGGAAATCTGTCCATTCAAAAGGTTCGGACTAAATTTATAAAATACAAATAAAATGATGTTGTAACAACGAAAGCTCGATTCTTTAATTGCGGCCATTGTTTACGTAAAACAAATTATTGCCATGTTATTGATCATCCCAGTATATATTCACTTAATTATTATGGCAAGCATAACCATCTCATATATATTAAGTACATCTGCATTGCATTATAACTTCTCCACTGAGTGACTTGCGACACTCCGCATTCGGACCGAGGGCGGGCCAGGGAGCAAAAACGCCGCTTCGGATTTAGATTAGACTCCGCGATGTTCCGTTTTATCTCCTCTGAAGTGGTTGAGCCGCCGATTGCCGACGGGCGGTATGTGTGTGTGTGGGGGGGGGGGGGGGGGGGGGGGCGTGGAGACTGGTGAGTTACGTCCAAATGCGCCAAGTCATTTAGAGGCCTGGACAAAGGTCGTGGCCTGTCAAGGCCTGAGTGAAGGTCGTGGCCTGTCAAGGCCTGAGCAAAGGTCGTGGCCTGTCAAGGCCTGAGTGAAGGTCGTGGCCTGTCAAGGCCTGAGCAAAGGTCGTGGCCTGTCAAGGCCTGAGCGAAGGTCATGACCTGTGAGGTTAGATCGCGCCCAGTCCTTTGAAACCCTGAGCGTGGCCCATGCCGTGCCAGGCCATGCCACTACTGACCGCGTGGTCTAACAGTGCTGTAAAGGTACAGTGGTTTTGACGCGTAACAATTCATCACACGTTGCTTACTTGGCCACAGACTGCTTTTTTAGTCCGAATCCTTTCATAGAGCATGTTTCTGGAAGCAGGGCCCTTCGCCAAGATCTTGTTGTGTACGTTGATCTCAATCACCCAATCATCCCAATCAATCTTGCGTTTCCATTCGTCGAGCAAAGCTGGATATTTGCGTGTTTCCCGGGACATGTCTTCAGACGGCCCCAGGGTCAGTAGTCAGTACGGCCCTCCCGGTCCTCTGCTCTAATCGGAACACGAGTGGCCACTACTGCTGGCCGCCGGCATCTCACGCAGGATTACATAGATTGTGTTCAGCTGGAAGCCAGATTACCAGCCATGGTTGCAGATAATACCTATTGAACTGCGTTGTAGGTATGACAGTGAAGTTAATCACATATATTGATGTATATGGTAGCGAAATATATGATCCAAAATCAGATGGTATCCTCGAATGTGCGCTAGAGTAATGACGCTAACGCTTGTCTGGATGGAATTGTGCCAGACCATATGATAGGCAGGATGATAAGTAACTAGCATAGGATTTATATCGCTGTGCGGTATCTGAACAAAATAATTACTGCACCTAGTCCTCTGCCCCTCTTCTGACAGATCGTGTGTCCTGTGTAGTGTACTACGCGTGCTGTTTCCCGGGCATAAGCAATATGTGCATGTTTTCGCGCTGATTGATCCTCTCCTTACTGTCCCGTTAATATAATTAAAAGCCAAGACTACAAGACATACTACCACGTCAGGTAGTATGACGTGGCTGTGAATTTCCTCACATTGTAAATGGGTGCAAAATGGCCAGCGATATATTCGCGCCCGACAACACCACACGTCTGTATACCGCCTGACTAGCATATGTGTGCGGCGTGCGCCGTCGTGTTACAGTCGTTCTACGAGTACCTATTCACGGGCCGGGGTACCATAGCCCGCTCGCTCGTGGGGTGCCCATGCCACGAGCCTCGGCTGCCCACTATTGCCTTCTCTAATGAGCGCGTCTCGTTGCAGTCTTTCTACGAGTACTACACGCGGGCGTCTCGTCTACCCTCCTCCGGTGACGATGACGTCATGGTGCGGACCGCCGCCGACCAGCCACCGCCCATCTCCATCTGGGGGATCTTTCTCAAGGTACGAGCTCTCTGCAGGGCTCTCGCCTCTCGGGGGTCTCAGGTGTTCAGACCGCGAGGGCTCTGAAGGTGCGGGTCTCCGCACCCAGGCCGAGCTGGGACGGGTCAGGTCAGGTCAGGTCAGATCAGATCAGGTCAGATCAGGTCAGGTCAGATCAGGTCAGGTCAGATCAGGTCAGGTCAGATCAGATCAGGTCAGGTCAGATCAGATTAGATTAGGTCAGATCAGATCAGATTAGATTAGGTCAGATCAGATCAGATCAGATCAGATCAGATCAGATCAGATCAGATCAGATCAGATCAGATCAGGTCAGGTCAGATTAGGTCAGGTCAGGTCAGGTCAGGTCAGGTCAGATCAGATTAGGTCAGATCAGGTCAGGCCAGGCCAGGTCAGGTCAGGTCGGGTCAGGTCAGGTCAGGTCAGGTCAGGTCAGATCAGATCAGATCAGGTCAGGCCAGGTCAGATCAGATCAGATCAGATCAGATCAGGTCAGGTCAGATCAGGTCAGGTCAGATTAGGTCAGGTCAGGTCAGGTCAGATCAGGTCAGGTCAGATCAGGTCAGGTCAGATTATGTCAGATCAGATCAGATCAGATCAGATCAGATCAGATCAGATCAGATCAGATCAGATCAGATCAGATCAGGTCAGGTCAGATTAGGTCAGGTCAGGTCAGGTCAGATTAGGTCAGATCAGGTCAGGCCAGGCCAGGTCAGGTCGGGTCAGGTCAGGTCAGGTCAGGTCAGGTCAGGTCGGGTCAGGTCAGATCAGATCAGGCCAGGTCAGATCAGATCAGATCAGATCAGATCAGATCGGGTCGGGTCGGGTCTGGTCTGGTCATGTCGGGTCATGTGGGGTCGGGTCGACCCGGACGGCTGATCGTCCCGCTGGGTGACGGGGGCCGGTCGTGTTGGTTAGATGGAGATGAGGTCGTGATTGGCATAGCAGCTCTGGAAGTGTGCTGATGGCTTTACTACTGTAAAGCAAAAGTATACAGCTGTGCTTTATGCTGTTTGTTACTATCTGGCCAGAAACTGATTAAGCCGGGTGTTCAGTGGTTGTATGTGTCCTGTCCTCTCAGGGGATCAGTAAGCGATATTTGCAGTGTCAAGGTGTCTACGTTGTGGTTATGCCCTCAGCTGACCAGTACAAGTACTAGTACCAGTACGGCATCTGACCAGTAACCAGTACCAGTTGTGGCGCCCTGAAACACAACTTAACAACCGCCATCATCATCATCATCATCATCATCATCATCATCATCATCATCATCATCATCATCATCATCATCATCATCATCATCATCATCATCATCATCATCATCA